>PNEQ01000690.1:0-13369 GCA_003012365.1 Medauroidea extradentata | reverse complement strand
GGAAACAAGATGGCGTCCGGAATCAAGATGGTGGTAATATTTTTTTCGAAATTTTTTGAAATTTTGAAATTTTTTGGAAAATTTTGAATTTTTGAAATTTTTTTGAAATTTTCGAAATTTTGGGAAATTTTGGTAATTTGACACTCAAGGTCAAGGTCAAGGTTAAAGGTCAAGGTCATCCAACATGGCGGCCGGGGACATGACGTCACAACATGGCGGACGGGCTCCTCACTCGGTCGGGCTCCTCACACCGGCTCCATGTGCCAGAAGGAACATAATCATACTACTCTAACGTGTAAAGGAAATAATTGTAATGAGAAGTGAAACGTACCCAGATTTCTCTAGCAAATAAAATTACTGAATGACACCAAATTACTATTCTACAATGTAAAATAATTTTAATATCGATAAAATTAATTAAGTAATTGAGCCTAAATTTAACAACATGTAGACAAACATTTTTTTATATTTAATTTTTTCAAGTAGTGACATATATTATCCCGCACAACCCTAAGAAAAATATTTTCAACAGTGCTTGCTCTGGATAACTTGAATACAACTTCAGCAAACTAACTGAAGCTATTCTTGATACTGAAAAAAACACAATTCCGCACAAGGTCAAGAAAACACGCATCAAAGACGTTCTCCCTGGCCACAACAAAAACCTTAGTACACAGCGCAACCATATTAAGCGTCTCTGGCAGAATACTAGGCTGTGATAGAACAAAACAGAACCCAACAAACTACAGAAGGACATCAAAACTCTAATAACTACCCACAGAGTGTCTCAGTGTGTAACAAATATCGGTTAACTACAGTTATCTGACAACTCCCTTTAGAGGACTATCAAGAAAATTAAAAGGGATACAATTACTAACCCTCCAATTCGCAAGACTACCCTAAACCGAGTTGGAATCTCTCTGCAAGATAACACTGACCTCCTTGCAGTTACTCTAGTAATGGCATTCTAACCAAATGACACCCCCTCCAATCCAGCCCATACAGCAGAAACTGAATACTAAGTGCAACAAATCCTACAACAACCACAACAGACTAAGTCACATTTTACCACAGATGTAGAAATACGACGTATCCTGCGGAAAATAAATGCTAACGAACCTCCAGGTCAGAACGGCATTTTAACAATACTCCTTAAAAACATTCAAGACCCAGTTTTTTTTTTTTTTTTTACATTTACCAACTGCATAAACGGCTTACTTCGTACTAATACTTGGCCATCAGCATGTAAGACAGCTAAAGTATTTTTTCCTAAGCTAGGAAAGGATGCGCTACACACCCACAGAACTGCAGACCCATCGGCATGCCTAGCTCGCTATCGTACATACCCGGCTGCAAACACATATAGACCGCAAACACTTCTTACCAGACTATCATTCTGGTTTAAGAAGGAACCACTCCACCACTCACCAGCTCACACGTGTCACAGATCATGACACGTGTGAGCTGGTGAGTGGGGGAGTTGTGATGAATTACAGTATACTGTGGTCGTCTTTCTTGATATCGAAAAGGCGTTTGACAGAGTCTGGCGTAAAGGCCTACTGTACAAACTACGCTTCATTAAGTTATCAGACAGTTACCTTCACCTCATTGCTTCCTACATAAAATCACAAAATTATTCACTTTCATTCCTTGAGCAACGTCAATAGTCAAGGACATCTCAGCACGGGTACCACTGAAAGCATTCTTGGTCCCACACTTTTCTATATCTTGTGCACGATTTTCTTACAGTTGCCAGAGAACAATCAGTAGTCTGCTATGCAGACGATACGATACAATGCTGTTCGCCAGTTCGACTACAGCATACTTAGCTGTCCGCACTCAACTCGTTGGAACAGTGGTTCACTGACTGGCGCATGGGAGTCAGTGTTAACTAGTCAGAAGCTATCATTTTCGCAAGATATGATGTTCCTCGTGGCTTCATAAAATCACGGCTTTTTGCGGTAGACATTGCCTATAAATCCAATAAATCCAATGTCAAGTACCTGGGACTCTATATGCATACAAAACTCAAGTGGAGCAAGAAGATTACAACCAAGTTTGCTGTTGCTTATTCAAAAATGGCAAGATTGTACCCACACCTGAACATTTCAGACCATATATCTCTATGCAACGGCAAAATATTATACATTGCATGCATCCGCCTCATACTGACATATGCAGCCCCAGCATGCGACTATGCTGAAAAAATGCATATCAGAAATCTTCAGGTTGCACAAAACAAAGCCACAAGGAGATTGGCACATGTCCCCAGGTAAATGCTCACATCTCTGCTCCATCGGGAACTTTCCATAGACACCATTACTGAAACCATGCAAAAACAGGATTCAACTTTCTACAAATCTACAATAGACCATTCAAACCCACTAATCAGAAGATTGGGTCTGTACAACCCTGAAGAAATTTGGAAGTACAAACGGCCCAAGTTCCTTCTGGTCCCGACACCACCATAAACATGGACTGTACTCGACACACAATAGTACAACCACTTTATTTTTCCACGAGCACTCAGTATCATTTCTAGTGCAGCACGAAACCCCATTCGCATATTAACAGCTTAACTGAATAGTACCGTAACTTAAACTTATTTATCACGTGATTTCAGTGTATATACATAATTATCGTCATCTTCATTTTTTTCATTTTTCGTTCGTACATAAAACATTGTTTATTAAACCTAATGCAGTTAAACTGGACACCCAAGATTGTACTATATAACAATCAGTGCAATAAATGACACAGACACCAACCACAGTGCATGTCAGATGTGACTAAAACCAGTGAAATTTGAGGAAGACATCAAGTATATAAGAAGATTCCTCAAGATCCAGATCTTCCTTTGTTTCTTCGCATGCACGCTCAAGCCAGCGCCAAAGAATCCAGACGGCAGTGTTCTTCCACTCATCGGGCCTTTCCAGACCAGCATCGATCAACACCAGCAGGTTAGTGGCAGCCTTCCTCCACTGGTAAGTTTCAAGACCCGTCCAGGGCAACAATACGACACCAGATGTGCCTGCAGCCTCCACGTGGATCTGTACCAACATAAACTTTCGTCACACCTGACCCGGGTGGCAAAGAATTCACACCTACTACAATACGTTCCCTTCTCCTTCTCCTTCAGAGTCAGTCGGGCCTGTTATTATTCTTAATATCGGGCATCATGTTTCCTCCAGTGCGACGCTGGTTTACCCTTTCTTCCCCACAAGGTAACTTCACAAGGCTGCCGGAGAATAATATGCAGTTTCAGCAGTCTAGACTCCTAATGCTTAGAAGCACAGCGGGCCATCTACCCCTCTCCCCACATTTGGGGAGGTCGGAGTACAGGAAGCCAAATTTTTTACACTATAGCGAAAGCGTATAGCATAGTCGCCTGGAACGCACTGTGTCCTCCCCCTAGAACACCCTCCCTCTATCTACACAGGAAGTCCCACCAAGCCAGCAGACAGGTCGTGTATGACCCTGTGTTGCGAGGAGGGACAGTGCAAAAATATGTATAGGGCAAGTTGCGAAATTAAAAAGAACTTAGTTCTTGAAAGTATAGCTTGTTTCCGAAATAAATCTAATTTGTCAGGTCACTAGCTATCGCACATAAATTCTTATAATCGATTTTTTTTTTACAAACGCAGTTTAAGGGAAGGAAGTGTTTGCTTGCAATTAAACACATTTTACCAACAAGTTACACTGTTCTCACCTGATATGTTAAAAATAACGACTACACATTCACGAATTTCAGCATTAAACCACCATTATCTTGTAGATCATGGCGACATTTATTCCCGTGTAATTGATGTACAAAAGTCGCTAGTACAAGCTAGTATGTTGCGTGTAACAGTGCCAGGAGCTCCAGAGGACCTACAAATATCGAATCGCTCCGACACGTCTCTCACCGTCCAGTGGAGGTTGCCACAATTATTCAACGGCATCATCAGGTCCTACGTGCTGAGCGTAGAGCAGACAGACTCTGCTGACTCAGCCAACTGCTGCCAGTATTTCCCACTACAGGAGGTGGCCGTACGATCAGAGACGCCTCTGTACTCTCACCAGGTATGTGGTCGTATCTCTTCCTTCTTTGTTGTAGCAGAGGTCCAAGTGTGGTGTCATGTAGCTATTGTGTATTGAACACTGCTTGCAGTTCTCCAACCTGAGCTCTGCCTCCAAGTACACGGTGAGTGTGTCGTGGAAGACTGTAGCTCTGGGACCTTCTTCCTCTCTACTTGTAGTTACCAGACCTGCTTCAACTAGTATGGATGAGAACATACGTTATGAGGACGGCAGTCTATACCTCGACAGATTTTCTACAGGCGACACTCTTCTAAGGCATGTACAACCTGTGTTTCTCATGCTCTTAGTAAAGCCCTTAGATTATTTAAAATATTTGAAGATAAGTGAAGGGAATTTGGTCAGTGTTAAACAGAACATGTTGAGCCCAGATATGTGGTGACTTAGGGAGAGAAGCGAGCAGCGAAAGAATACAAGGGAGGGAAAACCATGCAGAGAACCCGAATAAACCGTCCCGCTGGAAATTCAACCAAGATTAGTGTGTTCCAACATGTTAGTGATAATCAGAGATATAGTAATGTCTCAAAGGTGTCGTGATTGTTTTAAGCTAAAATATGGTTTAGACTGGCTGCCTTATCGTCTGTTTCTGGAATAGCATTTAAATGTGCCATCCCGCATTGTTCTCTTTGTAACAATAACAATCCAAACGCTTTGTTCGCGAATAACAGAACCGTCCTAAAGACATCAGCAGTTTTTTTTTTTTTTTTAATTTTTGAAGAAATTTGTAAACAATTTATAATATAATGAAAAACACATTGTAATCACAAGTAATTAATTGGTTTTAACATTAAAATTACCTGCTCTCTGTATTTATTGTTAAACCCAAATGACAGATATTTGTATAAGTCATTCACACACAGAGTGAGCATATTCTAAGACACTTCCAAAATTAATTTTCTACGTTAATTTTATTGCAAAATCAGACTGTAAATTTTGAGAAGAAAAATACTAATCTATTCATTGTGTTTATGTGAATAGCTTATGGAAATTGGTTAGGTATTTAGAACTTTGTGAGTTAAGATACAAGCATATATATTTGACCATCAAACATTAGATAATTTAAGTATGTTGGGTAATGTCATGACCATTTAGTGTATTAAAAAACCAAATGGAACACGACAATATGTAAAATTTTACATGATGTGACATTTCGCATCTTTTGCAGGGGCTACTTGGTGTTGGTTCGACCCGAGAATAATTCTGACAGCATCCCAGTAACACCCATTAAAAATTCCGACTTGGCCGAGGAAATCAGCAGAAATATTGACGGTCCATTCTACATTGCAGCTGAGATATTGCCTGTGAGTAATTGCTCGTAAAATACATAATAAAGCTTGGTATGTCAAATAAATTAGTGTTTTATATAGCTACTAGCTGCTCGGCTATGGTTGTTGTCTGCGTGAAATTATTTAATGTATACAGCAACTCTGTTTAAAATATTTGTTAGCGATTGACTCTCTTTTTATGTCATATGTGATTCATCTGTTTCAAACAAAGATTTTTAAGCCGAAACCAAACCTTAGTTACTCAGATCAGTCCAAATAACTCTACTGTCCCGTATAAATCTTCCAGCTGCCACTAATATATGTGTATATAATGTACAACAACTGCCATCGCTTAGACTTACGCCGGATACGACACCGAAACCTCCCACACCACACTTGTAACATTCCAAACGAATGCTTCAAGGTACGTCGTATTCTTGTGTGTGTACAGGCCCAAGACCAAAGAGGTTTATTTAAGAACAGGATAGCAAAAAGTAACAACTCTTGAATTGTTTCTCCATGGCCGTGCAGACTTTTCGGGAGTTCTGCAAAACTCTTCTGTTTTTCACACCCTTAATTGTCTAATTTTATAAAAGCATGAATTTAATTTATAAATATTTACATAAGTTTCATTCTTATCAAATAATCATCTCGATATCTAAACGGGTTTAAAATATAAAGATGATTAATTTGAAACACGTTAGAATTTTTAAACAGCATTCAAGGTTGAATTTCAATAAAATCCAGAAATTAATTTTTATACATTCACATAAGCTTCATTTAATAGCAAAAATCATTTTGATTTTTCAACTGGTTTAGGTGGCAGGAGTACGGACAGTTAATTGGAAACAAATTATATATTTTTAACGACTTATTATTTGGAATTTCGAAATATCCTGAAAGTACTCTATTTGATATTTATGATAACACCACTCTGAAGACAAAATCACCTCGAGTTACCTTACTGGTTTATGAGGAATCAAGGAATGAGTGAGTGAGAGAATTTTGCCAGCGCTTAACATCGAGGTCTCTGGCGCTGGTGAGGGGTGACATGAGGTGAGTATGGAGCAGCGCCGGAATGAATGGGCAGGGGAAACGGGAGATCCCCGAGAAAACCCGCCGACCAGCGGCATCGTCCGGCACGATTCCCACATGCGAAAATCCGGGGACCCACCCCGCCGGGAATCGAACCCGGATCGCTTTGGCGGGAGGCGAGAGATCTGACCTCTCGGCCACCGCGGCCCCGATGAATCAAGGAGGGGTAATGATGAAGTGCAGGGGGTTTAGTTCGGACAGTTGCAGACATGATAGTGATAGAAGAGGAGAGGGGAGCAATGTCATTTCAAGGTTTTGACGAGCAAATCTACGGGAAACATAAATAAAGCTGACATTTAGTCACTGAGTGTATCGGTGCGCTAGAGCAGTATAGTTCTTAAATGTTGTTCAAAATGCTGTAAATTATTGAGAAGATCTTTCGATTTTTAGGCACCGATCATATATACGTAATATTTTAATCTCATTCTTAAATCGCATTTACCCATTCCTGAGCTTCTAAACTCGGAATCTCCACCTAGGTGGCCAAAATTAACAACCGACGAATAACAGGTGAATGTAAATCCGTGCGATGGAATAAACATTCGACAGTATTTTTAATCTTTCGTATCTATATTTATGTCTGTTGTGATAAAGAGAGGATTTATTTTGGAATTTAACCTTATCTGTGTTGTCCAAACACAAGTTCTCCAGAAGTACCCGTAATATCAGACATATATTTGATTATTTTATAATGTGTGTCGAGTACTAAATTTAAGGATGCTAATTAATGAAAATTTAAGTTACGAAAAAAAAATTGGTTTAATATGGATATTATTAAGATTTTATATACTTACACACGGAAGGAAAAGCTGTGTTTAATGAATTGTTCTACAGTTATTTAAACTAGGGTGTGTTTGGAGAGCAAACCAAATCACTCATTTGTGATCTTGTATCAGTGCAGACTGTTGGCGATAATGACTGTACTAATTACACTTTCAAATACAGCCTAAATACCTTCAAGGTGATGTTATTTAAGTAAATGATTTATTTGTTACGTATAGAATTAACATAGATGATGGTTTTCATATAGCGCTACAATTCTTTATTTTTTCGTAGTACAATTATTTTTAACGCATTTTACTAACGGCTTGAATGCTATTTTATATTTATAAATTCGTACCATCGTTATCCTTATTATTTCTACTAAAAACTTGGTCTATATTTTGTTTGGCAACATAGATAGAGACCCGTCCGACCGATACACACTTCGTGCTAGCTGTAGGTAGGCAGTCTTCATACCTCCCATGCAAGGCTTGCTTGTCTCCTAGTAGTTATTGTTACAGCATTGTTTACCCCTGAGTGGCCGTACGAACCACCCCCTATCCCATACAGGCAACACCCCTTGCAGTTTTCTCAGCGAAACACACGTTGACCAACAAACCATCCTGGCCTTCCTTCTCCCCAGACACTCTCGAAGAACAAACCTACGAAAATAGAAGAAAAATAAGTTCCTTTAATGTAAAAAATGGTTTTTGCATGATTCTGCTACGATTTAAACTAACAGCAGAACACATAGGTACAAAACAAATTAAATTTGACATAGCTTTTTCAATGGTCAACATATTCCGATGGCAACCCGACACCCCCCCAAACGAAAATGGGAATGGAATAATAAATACGTTCGTAGACCTGACGAGGTCGTACACCAGACATAGAGCCTGTCAGAACCTGTCCAAGTTTGACGCACTCCCCACTCCAACCAACACCGTCACTTGACCTTTAACTGAAATTGCCTTCCCCACTCTTCCCCCTTTCCGTCGACAACTTCACTGAGTTACCTGTAAAAACCTGTCCGAACTAAGTTCCTTACCCTTCCCCTACCCATTAAGAGGACTTGGCCTTGCCTTCCCCTCCCTGTTCTTGACATATCAACATATGATGCAAGTTTCGACAAGCTCTTGCAAGCCAGCGATCATGTCTAAACCTGAGCACAATGCCCCGATCCTTACCCATCTTTCATCTTTATACTAGAACCGATCATAATTATTTACATAATAAATAAATGGAAATTTGAACATTTCTTTAGTGTATTAACTACCTTACTTTCACTAATAATTTAATTGATACAACACACAGGATTAACAAAAATTATACAATTTTTTTTCCAAAAATATTTATTTGCTTGTAATCTACATACTAATACCTACTTAAAAAACAAAGGATCATTTGCAAACATAAAAATTCTTCGATTTAAAATTGTCACGACGAAAGTCACCCTGTAAAGTCTGATTTTGTAAATTGTCATTAAGTCAGAATTGTTTATTTGTATAAAAAACCAAGCCTTTGTACACACACAAACTTCGTGCCATCGTGATGCTATCTTGTACACAATGTTCTCGTAGCATAAGTGACACACATGATCCGATGTCCCAGGTACAGATTTTGCCAGCATTAACGAGGAAGTCCCAGGCGTTGCCATAGAGTTCACCTACGTTGGCGAACTGCTCGTTGTCGTAGTTGGACTGCTTGCGAACATTGGCGAAAACCTCTACGACATGGCCGATTTGCTCACGAACACTGGTGAACAACAGCTCGTCACCTTCGTCGCGATCGCAGACGAAGAAGACAATCTCTGGTGAAGTGACCGTCAATGCCATTGATCAACTCACCAATATCCCTTCACAACTACACCTCAACTTAAAATAAAATATCTTTATTCTTATGCATATGCAAATACGGCTTAAAATCACGATTCATTTACAGGATTTATTCTATAATACTAACATAAAGGATACTATTCATGATACTATACCAATTTTATACTTTTATAATAGCACTGAACACTATACCTCACTTTCAGACACTAGTCTTTAGACCTAATTTTTACACATTTATAGAACAGAGTTGTAGACTTCATTCATACCTCGCTTTTAGACAATACTTTTTGACCTTAATTTTGGACCATAATTTCAGACCATACTTTTAGGCGACACTTTTAGGCTACAATTTTAGGCTACACTTTCAGACCACACTTTTACACCACTCATTTAGACCAGCCTTTAAAACATAACTTTTAAACGTCACTTTTAGATCTCAGTTTTCACCCTCACATTTATTCTTCACTTTAAGACCTCTGTTTTAAGCCTCTCTTTTAGACCTTAGTTTTAGACCTCAATATCAGACATCATCTCATTACTGTACAATTAGGATCATTCCTTCATATTAGTTGTACACATACACTGGTTTCGAACATAAATTCATATATTAAAATTTTCTCTAAATACCTGGTTGCAATATTTAGCTTCATTCACCATCCATAAAGTTAGTTTAAATTTATGCAGTCTATTTTAAATAATCTCGTATGTCCCAGCCATAATGAAAAAGGACATTTACCCTCAACTGTATAGTACATGTACACACAGAGTATGCAATCCGGTTATAATTTTTAAAATTTAAGTAACATGCTAAGCATTTCAAGTAGAAGCTATTGTCCTCACAAACCATAAGCAATTTTTTATAAATTTATTTTCTTCATTGCTACGTACATTAGTACTTCTGACAATAACCAAAGACCCGTAGAAAAGAAAACAGTTTACCTATTTAATATATCATCTTGTCCTGTGGTTTTTGAATTGCCCATTATATTTCATATGTAAATAATCTCCAACATGCTGCATAAAGGTCAAAAGTCTGAGTCTGTCCACCAGTTCAGTATGGTAATCGGAAAATTCATAGCCAGTATTTTGGTCAGATTCTGATGTTTTCATGTCGACTGTCTTTGTCTCTTCGCTGGTGAGATCTAGGAGTGTGTTGGGATACTGTTCATCTATATTTTCATCAGCACTATCTTCTTCTTCAGCAAGTACACTAAGAACGCTTTTATTTGAGAGTGGTGCAGTTTCTACTTTTTCAGAAATATCATTATCGTTATAAATAGCCTTCTTCATATGAGTAGCATTTTCAACACCGTTCATCTCAATTACAGTATTATGTTGCTCATAATTTTCTCATTTCGCCGCCCAGTATACCCCAAGAAGACCTCGCCTCAGAATCAGCAACTTTAATACCATTGTTCCATTTTCTTTGCAGTCAGTGGTAATACTTCATACTTAATTTCCATGCTGAGGAATGGTATACTTTAAAAGGTGACGACAGATTCGAGAAAACTATTAATCTTGATCAGAGTTGAGTATATGTTTATCTGTAATAAATTCTCCTTGCCCTTGTAGCTCAATGGTAGAGTGTTTATATATTTTAACGGTATCCAGGGTTCGAATCCCTACCGAGGCTGCAATATTATTTAACACATTCCTTCGAGAATTCAACTTACATACAGCATATATTTATCTTCATTTATATGTGGCTGCAGATTTTGGACACATCGTTTACAGTTAGAGAAAGAGCAAATACAAAATGTAACAACTCTCACGAATTTAATAAATATTTGATATATATAACAGTATATACGATATAAATATGTATATATGCATAAATTATATATGTGATATAAATATGTATATATACATGCATATACAAGCAAATTCATTTGCTAGCACAGTAATATGGAAACATGATTGTATGCACACACACACACACACACACACCTACACACACACACACATATATATATATATATATATATATATATATATATATATATATATATATATATATACAGGGTGTTCCTAAAGGTTACCGACAAACTGAAACCCCGGGTCGGGGGCACTACGCAGATTCAGAAAAATATAGGAACCTTGGGTCTCCGATGCACAGTTTTCAAACTACAGCCTAAATACTGTAGCCAATAAGACGTGAGCGCGCGAACTCTGACTCGTGCCGCGGGAAGCGTTGTTGCCAGATCGTCGATATCTACTGTGATCATAGCTGGTGTAATTAGGGAAAGGCGAACCAAGTGTGAAGTCACTGCAGACAGCCGAAGCTTTAACTACTGTTCGTGGCCTGGTTAAAGTGGTCCACTCCTGGTCCGCAGACCTCGGTTCGAATAACGAACAAGACACCTTGTTGTGAATTTAGTATTACTGACTGGCTATATTTAAAATCAGCCTCAGAAATAATAATCTGTTAAACACGCATGTTTAATGTAAGTGTTCAACAGCTACCTTGTTTCCTTCTCCTATAAAAATAATACAACGAGAAAATGAAACCTCTTCCTCATAATCGCCATAGCTGCATTGTTGTGTATTCGTTAAATAAAAAAAGAAAGGGGGTTTTGAGGTAGAGGAGACTGCATGACTTAAAAATGTTAATGTGGACAATGTCTTTTGTGTTGAGGAAACCAAATTCTATTTAGCCTTATTATGTAAGAGGTTTGTGAAGTTTATTGTCTCAATACGTTGTTTTCGTTATTAAGAATTGTTTGTTTAAATAAAAAAGTCAATTAGCTTCAAAACTGGTAGGTTTGTTGTAGTTCGAACTCAAATTAGATTGAAAGACGTTTTCTGTTTCATTTCTTTTGTTATCCACTGTTACAAAACATTAAACATTGTTTGGTTTTAAAACGTGCTAGTCGTAAGAAAATCGATTCATAGGTAGGCTGTGTACACGTAAAGAGAAATGAGTTCGAAATTTTCCACAACATGATACGTTTATGCGAATAAGTATGTCAATACGTAACACGTTTGGTGGTATGTTACTAACACATTCACAGCCAAGTCAAACAATACACTTTCCACCAAAATAACTCGTTTCAAAAACCAACATAGCTACACGAGCAACAATTGTTTGTGTTTACGATCAAGGTGTTTCAAGAAAGAAGTTTCGCACCGAAGCTTATGAGAGTAAAGAAAAATAACAGTTTCACAGTAGTAAACATAAAGAAATATTACAGTTGCACAGTAGTAAACAAAATACTGCAGACAAAGGTTCCGTAACGTAGAGCTTGTAACTAGTGCAGAACAAACAAAATAACAATATTTGGAGTGATCTCATGTCAAATGTTTCACAAAAAGTTTTCAATGTGACGACCTTGACGTTCAATGCAAATGTTGCACCTGCGGATGAAATTTGTTCTAATCAGTGCAAATATCCCAGGATCGTTTCGAACGACGTCAAAGGCAGCTACTATCCGCGCTATCAACTCTTCCTCGCTGTCCACTGGGGTTTCATAGACGAGGGTTTTGATGTATCCCCACAAACAAAAGTCAATTGGTGTGAGGTCGGGAGAACGAGCGGGCCACTCAACCGGACCCCTTCGTCCAATCCAGCGGCCTGGATAGGCGTTGTTAAGGTGTGTTCGGACGTTGATACTAAAATGAGCAGGTGCGCCATCGTGTTGCAGCCACATCCCATCGAGTACGTCAATTTGAGCAAGAGGCACATGCTCATCCAACAGATCCGGAAGTACTTCTACAAGAAATATTTCGTAAGCAAGTGCGTTTAGTCTCGGCGGAGAAGCAAGTACGGCCCTATTAAACAATCTCCGACAATACCGGTCCACACGTTGACAGAAAACATTTGTTGATGCTGATTTACAAAAGTCACATTGGGGTTTTCCACGTCCCAAATGTGACTGTTGTGGCAGTTAAAGAAACTATTTCTGTTAAAGCATGGTTCGTCACTAAACAACACTTTCTTTACAAAGTCGGGGTCCAACTCCAGACGTTGCAGTGCCCACTGTGTAAATATCACTCTACGTGGAAAATCTTCTGGTAACAAGCTGTGGACCTTGAGCAGGTGGTATGGGTGCATCCGATTTTCATGTAGTACTCGCCAAGTCGTCTGCTGAGAACATTGAAAAACAGTACCCAGCGCGCGAGTGCTTGTCGACGGATTTTTGTTAACAAACTCGAGAACTGCTTCTTCAAAATCCGCTGTTCTTACATTGCGTGGCCGGCCGACATGATGAACACCTTCACGTTTAAATGTACCTAATTCGCCCAAAGCACGATGGATACGTGTGAACGTAGAGTGGTGCGGATGACGTCGTAGAGGATACTGCAACTGGTACCTTCGGGCTGCCTCTCGTGCATTCC
>PNEQ01000689.1:14377-51315 GCA_003012365.1 Medauroidea extradentata | reverse complement strand
ATATATATATATATATATATATATATATATATATATATATATATATATATATATATATATATATATATATATATGTGTATATATATATATATATATATATATATACACATATATATATGTATATGTAAGGGATTGTAAGTACTTGTGGACACCCAGTGTGTAGTTTAGTTCGCTACACCCAGTAGCTCGCCTCTCGCCATTGGCTAGTTGTTGTCAGGCGTCAGCCGCGTTCTCGCCGCCCGCCCCCCGCAGCGCCGAAAGCGCAAGGCAGTTCGGAGTTAGCACTCCGCGAGGCATGACGTGTTGTAAGAGTGTTCAGTCATATGCCCGCGCAGTAAGACGTGCTGTTATGTCAGTTCGGAGTTAGCAGTCCGCGAGGCATGACGTGTTGTAAGAGTGTTCAGTCATACGCCCACGCAGTAAGACATGCTGTTATGTCAGTTGCTAGTTAGCAGTCCAAGCAGTCAGACGTGTCTTTAGTACTAGCATGACAAGTGTGGTAAGACGTCCGCGTGTATAGACATAGGCGCGCAGTATGAGAGCACGAGTACTAGAGTCGCATGTAGGCTAGAGACCTATGCATGGGCCGCCGGCGAGCACGCGTGAGTGCCCCACAGCGACGTCACACTTGCTGTATAGTGTGTGGGACATTAGCATGTCAATAAATGTGTAAGACGCGCACCGTAACGTATAATGATCTTGTTAATTGTGACACCCGACATACCCACATTCAGGCCTTCTATCATCATGGGCCTAGAGACGACATAATCAGGTGTCTGCACTGTCCAGCACAGTGCTCGAAATCCCGTGTGTAACGCCCTATAAAAAAAGGGCAGTTACAGATTTGGTGTCAGAAGTGGGATAACACCTATTTTTGTCGTTTGTCGGTATGCCGGAAATTACAGTCTGTCGGAATCGTGTGACTGTACTGTCGTGTCATGTCGTGTCGTGCCCAGCCGTGCTTGATGATCGTCGTGAACATTTCCGTGTTAGTGTTCTGGACTGATGCCGCAATACACATTCGTGAACACACGTTGCTAACATGTGAACGCATCATGCAGCCGCGAAGCGTCTTGGGAGAGCGCGCAAGACAGTCGTGCAACCGGACCTGCAACTCAGCAGATTCCGCACGCCGCCGCGCCCGAAGGTATCCTCCCCCCCTGCCCACCCGTTCTTCCACGCCAGAAGACCGCGCGAGTCAGCAAGAAGCCGCGCTTTGTCTGTCCTCTCGTCCTTCTTCTCTCCGCTCGTCTGTGTTTGTCGTTCGTCCATACTTGGCTATCTCTCGTCCGCGTTTAATTTACCGCCGTGTTGGACTCCTCCCGTCGTCCGCCGCCAGAAGTACCTGGAACAAAGATAACGCGATCTTCCGTGCGCGCGTCAACATGTATAGTTCGTCCGCGATCCTCATGTCTACCTGGAGTTCTAATGCAGCCTGGACCACGACATCGCTGGAGTGAGGCGAGATGCTCTTTCCTGTCATTCTTGTCACGTTAGTCACCATGACGTCAACTGTAAACATGGAAGGTCGTGAGCTGGACCTGCAAACAGCTCTGAATCACCTAGCGTCTCGACTAGAAAGCGTAGAGTGCGAAAATGCAGAACTGAAAAGACGTGAAACTAGTACTCCTCTTAATGTAAATAATTCTGATGTGTCTAATGCTGGTCTAACACCTGTAAGAAATTTCACTTTGTTGCCAACAATTCCAGTATTTAGTGTAAAATCGGAAGATAATGTGAAGGTATTTTTCATTAAAATTGAACAAGCTGCCAATGTTTGTAGTTGGTCCGAAAATGAGTTGTTAGCATTTGTTAAACTCAGACTCGCTGGTGAAGCTTTTGATTTTGTCCTTGCTGATAGTGCTTGCCAGGAAGCTAACAGTTATGAGCAGCTTAAGAAACATCTTTTAGAACGTTTGGCCGGAAACACACGACTCGTTTTTACAGAGAACAGTTGAGTCGTTTGAAAATTTTTGATCATGAATCTGTTGAACAGTTTGCTGACCGGATATGTAAAATTAATGCCAACACATACTAGTTAGGTCCTAATAATGAACAGAATGAAGCTATTAAGCATGAGGCTGATCAACGAGCCCTCAATGCTTTCTTGAATGGTTTAAGGGGCGAAGTAGGCAAGTTTACACGTATTTCTCGCCCGCAAATTTTTAAAGAAGCCCTTGAGTCTGCAATAAATGTTGTCAAGGCAGACACGCGTCCTGGCAAAGAGCTGGTAAACAATGGTGCTGGTAAGTCAGTATTTGCCACGAAACAAGTAAGAGAAACATGTCATTTCTGCAACAAGGTAGGTCACAAGTTTAAGGATTGCCGCAAGAGGGCAAAAGCATGTTTTGGTTGTGGAAAGTCAGGACACATGGTACGTGAGTGTCCTAACAGAGAGCAGAGGTACAAGAAGCCAGATCCTCATGCTAAGGAAGAAGGTAAGTTAAACACTTACAGGGCTGGACTAGCCACGAGTCACAGTCCTCAGTAAGGTGCATACCTGCAACAGTGTCTGACAATGACTTAAATGAGTTAACAATAGTTGTGCCTTACAGAGGTAGACCACTCAAGTTGTTAATAGATACTTAGCGCTCAAGTATCACTTATGTGGCATCATGTTGTTGGAGACTCAGTCTTGAAGAGTCTCAGGAAGCCCACATTTGGTATTACAGGTTTTTCAGGCCGTAAGTTACAGAACTTGGGAGTAACGACTGTTACTGTACAGTTAGGTGAAATAGCCTATGACATGTGTGTACAGGACGTCCAGAGTAACTGTAAACGTTATGATGGCATAATTGTATTGGATTTTCTGACACATCACTGTGCAATTATAGATGTAGTAAAACAGAGTCTGTGTTTGGGAAACACAATGTATTCCCTAGGTCAGAGCTCTGATGGGCAGACAGTACGAACAAAGGACTGTTGCATGGAATTGTACAAACCAGCACGTCCACAGAAAGTTGCTCAGTCTCCAATACATTTATTAGCTGCCGAGAAAATACCGCCAGGTACAGGAAAACTAGTCCGTATTATGGTTCCTCTCCCAAATGTTCTTGAGAAAGATAACTGTACTGTGTTAGTAGAACCAGTTCGTGACTGCGATGTTATGAATAATCAGCTTTGCTATGTAGCCAGGAGTATTACCACAGTTATATCTTGTGAAGGAAAAGTAGAAGCGCTAGTAAACATGGTAAACATGAGTCGTGTTGAAGTTGAAATTCCTCGAGGTACCCAGGTAGCAGTGTTAGAGCTGCTGGATAAAGGAGACGTCCTTACTTGTACTTGTTCTTGTTCCTGTTCTTGTTCACGTGAAGCAGACGAGTCAGTCGTCGGAGAAAACACGAAGCTGTCAGAATGCTTGCAAAACATGAGGTTATGTGGTCGAGTAAGTGCACATGAATCAGAGATAGATTTTTCCAGTAAGTTAAGTCATTTGTCAGGTGAAGATAAACAGTTACTAGAGTCAGTGTTGCAAGAGTACCAACATATTTTTAGAGAAAGAAAGAATTTACTAGTAACGCCTTCGGTACAGCATCGTATATACAGGGTGAGGATGCTAACTGTTTAAAGCTCCCCGCAGTGACACTGGGGACTCCGAGACAAGTGATTCGACACAGGACATGTAGGGTCCAAACGGACGGGAAAGGCCCGAAAATTCGCCTTCAAGTTTCCATGACGTCACATCCGGTGTGTCCGCATCAGGCGTGTACGAATGAGTATTCAAAGGAGTTCCTTCGATCCAACCTGTCTCTGTGGCTCAGTGTCTCCGTCAGAACCTTGTAAACTTGCGGTCCGAGGTTTGTGTCCCAGTGTCGACAATTTGTTGTCAACGTTGCTTTTTGCAATTTTAACTTACTTCAACTGTTATTTCTTTGTAACCCTTTGCTGCATAATTTATTTTATTTTGTTTTAGCTGTGTTCTACATTTATTGTTTACAGCCCCATTAGTTTGTATTTGTTTTATGCATGTTCGATAAAGTTGTTAGCAAAGACGAGCTGTTGGCTCGGTGTGCCATTTTGCGGACAAGTTTGTATCAATTGTTCTCTATCATGAAGCTTACGGTGACATTGTTATGATATTTTAAACAAGGAATCACCGAACCGGTACAAAGTACATATTTTTAATTAATCAGTCCTAATAATGTACGTAATGGGCGCAATAACTCATTAAGACAACAGTCACTTTCCTAATAAGGAATTACTTGTAAGTTAACGTGTCAAATGACGCAGAATTAGGACAAACACTACATTGTTTACAATAACAACAAAATAAAGACAACTTTCGCCGCGCTATCACAATTTACAAGGATTGCTCAAAGTTGGCGCCGCCAGCTGCAATACACGCATTGACACGCTGCAACATCGCCTCTCGTACGCGGCCAAAAATACCAGCATTATCTCGGATTTCTAGAGCGGCTGCGGCAATCCGTGCGACAAGATGCTGTTCATCTTGAACAGGCATCTTGTAAATCAAATTCTTCATGGCGCCCCAAAAGAAAAAATCAAGGAGAGTAAGGTCAGGGGATCGTACTGGCCAAGAAAACGGACCAAAACGTCCTATCCATCGTCCAGGGTAGGTATCATTGAGGTAGTTCCGTACCCGTCTGGCGCTATGTGCCGGCGCACTGTCATGTTGCGGCCACATGTTTCGCCGAACTTGGGTGGGAACCTCTTCCAAAAGCTCCGGTAACACATCTCTCAGAAAGATCAGATAATTATCAGCATTTAGTCTTTCTGGTATAATGTATGGTCCTATCAGATAGACCCCTACAATGCCTGCCTATACGTTGACCTTGAATTTTTCTTTCCGGCCACGTTCGTAGCTCTCATGGGGATTTTGGACGGCCCAACAGATATTATTTTTGGAGTTAAATATTCCATCCTCATTGAATGTTGCCTCATCCGAAAAGAACACCAAAGAAGGAAACTCGGGATTCTGACGGCATTCGTCCAGGTATCGCTCACAAAATGCACGTCTTAGCGGATAATCCCGTCTATGAAGCTTTTGTACTTTTGTTTTGTGGTACACGTGGAACCCATACTGATGCAATACATTCCAAACTGTCTTTTGATCAACGCCTAACTGTCCGGCAACGCGACGGGTACTGGTACCAGGGTCATTGTCAACGGGCTCTAACACAGCGTCTTCGTCCTGTTCTGGGCATGCCGCCGAGCCGCTCATTCTTGACGAACCTAAAACTATCGTCCTAATTAATTTTTTCGGTGACTAACGCGGCATTTGAAATCAGTATCAACACAGTATGTACTTACTTCAAAAGACCCATTTTCTCGAAGTCTACGATCCACTGTAGAAAAGTAAACATGGCTTGGACAAACACGCCCAGGAAATTGTTGTGAGTACAGGCGTCTTGCTGCGTTTGCATTTGAATGGGCCTCACCAAAACACAGATGCATATCTGCCATTTTGATAAATGTGAACCAATTCATCTTCAAGGGCCTTTATCTCACAGCACCTTTCTTAACAGTGATGACAGAAACAAAACATGAGGCCGTCTTTTTCGCTGCGACCTCCCATAGCCACACACAGTTGTGAGTTTACCAGCCGTCAATGGGCAGACCACGCCGTCAACACAGTTGTCCCGTTCACCAGTGCTTGGGTGTCGACCCTGTCGTACCAATATCCAATCTTATGCGAGATGGCCAGGATTTTTTTTTCCTTCTTCGTTATTGTAAACAATGAAGTGTTTGTCGTAATTCTGCGTCATTTGACACGTTAACTTACAAGCAATTCCTTATTAGGAAAGTGACTGTTGTCTTAATGAGTTATTGCGCCCATTATGTACATTATTAGGACTGATTAATTAAAAAGATGTACTTTGTACCGGTTCTGTGATTCCTTGTTTAAAATATCATAACAATGTCCCCGTAAGCTTCATGATAGAGAACAATTGATACAAACTTGTCCACAAAAGTGCACACAGAGCCAACACCTCATCTTTGCTTACAACTTTATCGAACATGCATAAAACAAATACAAACTAATGGGGCTGTAAACAATAAATGTAGAACACAGCTAAAACAAAATAAAATAAATTATGCAGCAAAGGGTTACAAAGAAATAACAGTTGAAGTAAGCTAAAATTGCAAAAAGTAACGTTGACAACAAATTGTCGACACTGGGACACGAACCTCGGACCGCGCAAGTTTACAAGGTTCTGACGGAGACACTGAGCCACAGAGACAGGTTGGATCGAAGGAACTCCTTTGAATACTCGTTCGTACGCGCCTGATGCGGACACACCGGATGTGACGTCATGGAAACTTGAAGGCGAATTTTCAGGCCTTTCCCGTCCGTTTGGACCCTACGTGTCCTATGTCGAATCACTTGTCTCGGAGTCCCCAGTGTCACTGCGGGGAGCTTTAATCAGTTAGCATCCTCACCCTGTACTATACAGGGAGTCACAAGCCTATTTCTATGAAACCATATCGAGTACCATTTCACCAACAACAGTTAGTGAATGACATGGTAGAAGTACAGCTGAAGTCAGGATTCATTTTGCCAAGAGAGCCAAGCGACCCCCCTTGGTCTTTTCCTATTGTAATTGTTAAGAAGAAATCAAAAACTGGAGAACCCAATTTTAGATATTGTGTGGATTACCGCTCGCTGAATTTGATATCTAGTCCTGATATCTACCCCCTGCCGAACATAGTAGAATCTCTAGATAATTTGGGCCAGCGCAAGTATTTTTCAGTTGTTGATCTTACTAGTGGTTACCATCAGATAGGGGTACATCCGGACGATCAAGCTAAAACATCTTTCATCACTACTACAGGCGTGTACAAGTATGTACGTTTGCCTTATGGTTTAATAAATGGTCCTGCAACTTTCCAGAAGCTTTATGGACAGTGTTCTGAGAGGCTTAACACCTTCCCAATGTATGGTGTACATCGACGATGTAATAATTTTTAGTAAAGACATGAAGCAGCACGTAGAATGTTTGAAGTCAGTTTTTGACAGGTTGGACAAAGCTAATTTGTCATTGACATTAGAGAAATGTAATTTTGCAGTAAGTGAAGTCCGCTACTTAGGACATGTAATAAGTTCTTCAGGAGTGAAGCCTGACCCGAAACTTGTTGAAGCAGTTCAGTGTTATCCTAGTCCCTCGAATGTAAAGGAACTTCAGAGTTTCCTAGGTTCATGTAATTACTACCGTCGTTTTATTAATAACTATGCTATTACAGCTAGACCTCTGACTAGTTTACTTAGAAAGGGAATTAAGTTTGTATGGACTCATGAGTGTGAGCAGTCATTTCTCGCCCTTAAGAAGATGTTAGTATCATCTCCCTTTCTTGCTTATCCAGATTTTAGTAAGCCTTTCATATTGGCTACAGATGCGAGCCAGTTTGCTATCTGTAGTGTTTTGTCACAGATTATTGATGTTGAAGAACATCCTGTGGCATATGCTTCAAGACAGTTAAATAAAGCTGAAATTAATTACTCAGTTATTGAGAAAGAACTCTTAGCAGTTGTATGGAGTGTTAAACATTTTCGTTGTTATTTGGTAGGGAATGAGTTCACAATTGTAACTGACCATGCCGCTCTTAAGTGGATGTTAGGTTTAAAGGACCCTAGTGGTAGGTTAATGAGATGGTCCTTACAGTTAAGCGAGTATGTTTACAAGATTCAGCATCGCCCAGGCAGAAAGCATGGTAATGAAGACTGTGTGAGTAGGCGAGTGCGCAATTTAGAAGTTAGTGCTGAAGAAACTATGGGTGCAGAACAACAAGCCGATGAAGAATGCCAAGCATTTAGACAGCAGCAAAAATTTGTAGAACAGAATGGTCTTCTGTTTAAAGAAACTCGTTAAGGTTTAAGGTTAGTTGTCCCGAAGTCTCAACAAGATAAGATCTTGAAAGAATGTCATGATTCTGTATATGCTGGTCACCGAGGTAAGAAAGCTACAAACCGTAAAGTTGCTGAAAGATACTGGTGGAGAGATCGAAAACAAATGGTAGACAATTATGTAACATCCTGTATATCATGTAATAGCCGCACTACCCAAGGAAAAACTCGAGCTAATCTAGTTGAACTACCTGAAACTGAGCGACCTTTTCAGAGGTTAGGCCTAGATATTGTCTGTCCTATGCCTAGAACTGCAAGTGGAAATCGCTACATCTTGACCATCATTGATCATTTCTCGAGATATTTAGTCATGAAGCCTCTCCCCGATGAAACAGCTGAAACAGTAGCCAGAACTTTCGTGTTTGAATGGATATTGAAATTTGGTGTCCCAGATTCCATCATTACAGACCAGGGAACCAACTTCTTATCAGAACTCATGACTCAGTTATGCCAGTTGTTACGAGTAAAAAAGCTGAGAACTACCCCAGGACATCCACAAGGTAATGGAAGAACGGAGCGTGTACACAGGACAATTGCTAAAATGATTAGTCATTATGTCAGTAATCGTCATGAAGATTGGGAAGTTTATTTACCTTATGTGTGTGCTGCATACAACAGTCAAGTGCATACCAGTACCCAGTTGAGTCCGTACGAGATTGTGCATGGCATGAAGATGTCTACTTCGTATGAGCACCTGACTGTACCTCTTCAGTTAGCAACAGCCATGTTGCCGAGCTAGCAAGAAAACTGCGTGACGTGTGGAAGTCAGTGAAGCAACGCAACCACGCTGCGTTCCTACAGCAAACTTCGCAGTACAACAAGAAGGCCTTGAAGAGACAGTACAAGATTGGAGACCTAGTGTATCTGAGCAATCCAGTGTTAAAGAAGAATCAAGTCAAGAAATTCCAGCAAGTGTGGAAAGGGCCATATCCAGTTATTGAGGTGTACTCTGCAGTTACCCTCAAGCTCCAGTTGCCTTTACGCTCCATCATTCTTCATGTGAACCGAGTCAAGCCATACACAGGTATCGCCAAGCCGCCTTCTGTACTTGATGACCAAGGCCGTCCGAGAGGAAGACCCCGGAAGCAACCTCCAGTTCTTCCTGCAGTCAAGAAGAAGCTACGACCTCCTGCGACTCAGTCAGCCGCAGATCCTGTGGGTACACCACCCCGACGCCGAGCAGTAACGAAGATTTCCTCCCCTAAACCATCATCGTCACCCGTGAGACCCCTCATTCCCTACAACTTACGAAGACGTCCTTGAAAATGTTTAACGTGTTTATAGTGTTGTGTAATATTTTTTGTTTTGTTCTAGCATCTGAAATCCAAGTGCGACAGTCCAATGTAGGCATAGTGTTTCAACGTCAAAGTGATGTTATTGTGTCAGACAGTGAGTACTTAGTTGTAATAAATTTTAATATTTCTCCCTTGTCTCAAGAATGTAATTTACTAGGTGATATGTTAGATCTAGTATACGGTGTGCATCAAAATGAGTCTCATGATAGTATAGATTCTAGTGTTTATGATAATAATTTTAATCTTGCTTTATCTCAGTTGCGTAGTGCATATGATAATTTCAAAACAGAAGTTGATAGTTTCACGTACTTGCTTCCAGACCGTAATGTTAAAATAGGAAAGAAACGAGGTTTGTTTGATATAGGTGGTAAAGTAATTAAAGCCATGTTTGGTACAGCAACTTCTGATGATGTGAAACAGTTAAATAAGCGTCTTGAAAATGTTGATTTGAGTTCTAGAAGTATAGCTTCTGATGTAGCAAATAATGTAATTCTTTTGAGAAACTTGGAAAACCGCATTGTAGATAACACTAAGTTAGTTCGCAAAATTGCTACTGATTATGTTAGTCACTATGAGAGTTGGTACAAAAATGTCAGCCATGATGTAGAGAAGTTGTTACAAAATGCATTTGTCATGCATTCTAAAATAGATTTGCAGGGTATACTTTTACGTGCCAGTGAAGCACTTACTAATGCTCGTTTTGAATCTAGTAATTTACGTCAAGTTATTGAAAGTAGTATTAACCATAAGCTGAGTAGTGTGCTCATCAAGCCTGTTATGTTTCTGGATATTTTGAAAATGATAAGCGATAGTGTCGCACTGCCTATTCACATGATAGTACCAGTTGAAGCTGAGAATTTGTATATCTATTATGGTTTGTCAACAGTACAAGCAGTAGTTCATAATGATTTGTTAAGGCTTTTAACTGAGGTACCACTAGGAAATTAAATAACAAATTTTGAGTTATATGAGCTTCACACTTACCTTGTCTTTGTTTCTAGTCTGATGCAACGTGGTGAATTTATCACCCACAATTTCTTGTTACTAAGTTCTGATAGGAATTACTATAGCTTGTTGAACAGTAATGATTTGGACAATTGCAGAACACATGATATTACTGTATGTAAAACTGAATTCGTGCTATATGATAGAAGTGAGCCATCTTTTGAAACCTGTTTGTTTTTAGGTAAGAATGTGAGTAATTTGTGTTCTTCAAACATTGTGAAATTGACAAACCCTTTTTGAAAAGTGCTCATTATACTTGGTTGTTTGCCGTAACTGATCCCCTAGATATTACCTTTGTGTGCAGAAATACAAAGCTGACATTGCCTCCCATAACGAAAACAATATTTGGTACTGGAATGATTGAGAATTCTTCTCACTGTAACTTGATATCTAATCGTTTTAAAACTCTTTCTACAGTCAATGATGTAATGTATTTGAATGTCACTTATCCTATTTTACATGTACCAGAATTTCAGTTTAACGTCAATCCAGAAAAAGTATTTGGTTGGTTACCATTAAATTTAACTATGGATAAAGCTATGTTGTCTGAAATTGACGAGTATTTACAGAGAAATGAATACAGTGTACCATATAGTCAGATCATGCACATTGTAAATAAGCCTGAAGCCAGTGTAGCTAATGTTCTTAGTATTCTTAATGTTTGTTTAGTGTGAATTCTCAGTATTACTATAGTTGTTCTAGTGATCGTGTTTAAGAAATGCTACTTGGTTAAGTTCATGAATAACAGTTCTATGGACTTGAAAGGCGTAACAGCCTCTGAGGTAAAAGTTATGTGGCCTAGTGCCAGTGAGCCAAGTTCAGCAGCTCAACAGTAGTCTTGTTTCATTTGTGTTTTTACTTGTATCTGGGTTGTGTATCTATGTGTTAACGTTGAGTGTCGCTGTGGGCTCCACTCTTCAAAAAGGAGGGTGATTGTAAGGGATTGTAAGTACTTGTGGACACCCAGTGTGTAGTTTAGTTCGCTACACCCAGTAGCTCGCCTCTCGCCATTGGCTAGTTGTTGTCAGGCGTCCGCCGCGTGCTCGCCGCCCGCCCCCCGCAGCGCCGAGAGCGCAAGGCAGTTCGGAGTTAGCAGTCCGTGAGGCATGACGTGTTGTAAGAGTGTTCAGTCATACCCCTGCGCAGTAAGACGTGCTGTTATATCAGTTCGGAGTTAGCAGTCCGCGAGCCATGACGTGTTGTAAGAGTGTTCAGTCATACACCCGCGCAGTAAGACATGCTGTTATGTCAGTTGCTAGTTAGCAGTCCAAGCAGTCAGACGTGTCTTTAGTACTAGCATGACAAGTGTGGTAAGACGTCCGTGTGTATAGACATAGGCGCGCAGTATGAGAGCACGAGTACTAGATTTGCATGTAGGCTAGAGACCTATGCATGGGCCGCCGGCGAGCACGCGTGAGTGCCCCACAGCGACGTCACCCTTGCTGTATAGTGTGTGGGACATTAGCATGTCAATAAATGGGTGAGATGTGCACCGTAACATATAATGATCTTGTTAATTGTGACATTGTGACACCCAACATACCCACATTCAGGCCTTCTACCATCACGGGCCTAGAGACGACATAATCAGGTGTCTGCACTGTCCAGCGCAGTGCTCGAAATCCCGTGTAACGCCCTATAAAAAAAGGGCAGTTACATATATATATATGTATATGTATATATATATATATATATATATATATATATATATATATATATATATGTGCTTACATATTGATTGTTAAAAATCTGTGTCGTCGAACTGCGTTATTCACAAATGGGTGGAATGATAAATAATCAAGCTATATTTTTTTTGTATTTGAGTATTTTACACGAATGATATATTTAAGGTGGAACTTAAGGTAGATGTCCCAGTGTAGTCTAACATCGATCACAATGCCAGCCCACACATAAGAGCCCCCAACTCACTAAGGCAGCAACCAGTCACTTTGGTTTAATTTGATATTGTGTGCAGTGTGAAGTGAAGCCCCACAATTCATAAGTTGCCTGGTCAAAGTGATCAGCCTGTCCGGCTTTCTGAGAGTAAGTGCATCGTTTGTTCGCCGAGATTTTATCTTAATTAAATATTTTCTTTATTTATTGAGGTATAATTTCTAACATCAAGATCTGTGGATGAACTTTAGTCCTGTGAGGCTATGGAATGCCATCCTGAAGCAAGAAGCTGTCAAATTTCAAACAAATTCATTTGTAACTAATCAATAATTATTGCGGTGGGCTACATAGAGCTAGTGTTAGCTTTTTATTGATATTTATCTGTCAGTTTTGTCGTAGAGAGTTCAGACTAGTCTCATTTTGTTCAGCAATGTATTTCATGAACTTTATCTAACTAATGTAATTTAAAGGCAATAGGGCGTATTTCACATTTTCAGTTTTGTGTAAGTTTGATCTTTGTGGATGGCCTCAGGCGAGGAGCACATGAGGTTGGACAAAGAAGGGCGTTGAATTCTGGGAATCGCCCGTTTCTAAGTTTCCGGCGATGGCCGCAATGTATCACTCCGCCAGTGACGCCTTTGGTATATTGTATAATTTTATGTTAAAATGTTCCTTTTTAACGTAATCTAGAAATTTATGTATTATGTATATATTGCCAAGAGTCGTATATTTTAAATTGAGAGTTCTGAGCCGCTTGTGTACGGCATAGTAATTAAAAGAATTCCGAAGGGATATGTGCGCTGGGTTGGAGGTTATGGCACCCTTGGTCAGCTGCGCGTGCCCTGGGCTCTCCCTAGTTCTGCTTGACCCACTGCGAGATGAAGAAGTGTCGCGACTGCGCTCGCGAGATAAGGGGTTCGCCCACGTGGCTGGGTGAACTACATGATGGCGAGGGCCGTGCGCCTAAGATGAATTAGCTTCATAGTTCATTACTTACATTTTCTTTATTTCTATCAGTTCTCCGCTTGATAGAATCACAGTAATTATTTGATTGGCGTAGTAATTTTGGGTAGGAGTTTACTGAGGCGTTTGGGCGTGATGTACGCGGGCCTGAAGGAACTTTTTTATTTGTAACTCTTGCAAATGGCCTAAGTTATAATATTTTTTATTAGTAGCCCACCGGTGGAGCGTGTTGGTGATGCCATGGTAGTTTGAATAGACAGTCTGAAAACATTTTGTATGTGGAAATTTGGGGCTTAAGTACCACCACAAAAAAAAATATATATATATTTTTTTTTATTTTAGACAACTGGTATTAGGGATGGAGGGTACACCAATATTCTTGTTTGCCCTGGGCTCCGGCATGCCTCCGGACGGGCCTGTGTTGTAGGAACAATAGATAGTAACAAAGTAATGCGATGATACAGACAAGCGTCTAAAGGGAGGAAGGCACAACGTGTCGTCGTGTCTCTGCGCATGCGCCATTCAGCGAACATCACCCCTCACCCCCCAGCAACAGCCAGGCCACTAATCCAGACAACTACCCCTCTACTCTTCGGACTGCACCCCCCTCCTCCGTATGTTACATGTGGACAAAGTGGTGAAGGTTGTATGTTTCACACATGATACTAGAAGCACCATTGGCTTCAGCATATGCGCGTGACTAGCGAGGTCAATATAACTATGTCTGCAAAAACATAATTTTACAATTTAAAAATACAACGTAATCAGACATATTTTATTTAAGGAATTTTGATAAAAACATATTTTAAACAAAAGTAACCTGAACTAAGAGAACTGAAACTAACCTACATAAAAAATAACTTGTTACGTCCTGCTAGCCTCAGAAGGGTATGATGCTACTTGTATGTGAAACGTAGGTTTCTAAAAAAGTGACTGGGCATAGAAAAAACACTTATTTCTAGGTACTTACACGATGAAGCCAGCTTCGGACGTTTCCGTAACTATGATTCGGGTATGTCCGGTATCGTGACCTCTCCCCCCATCCTAGCCACCGCTGTTCGGTACTTACCCCACCTCCTCTCTACTAGTGTCACAACACTAGACAGCTGTCGAGTCTCGACTCGTCTCCTTGTTAAACACAAGCCACAATACAGCAAAATATAAAGTAAAACTGCAGGACAAAGTTTGAAATATTTTTAACTAATTATTTACTACAAAACCTAATCATTTTATTATATTATCAGCGAACATAGTAGAACATAAGGTGTAAATGTTGAACAAATCTCAGATTTTTAAACACGTTATTACAAACTCGCTTTCTTGCCTGTTTGTCTATTCGGTAACAATAAACAGTGTATTAATTTAGGAGTTTATTAATATGCTTTATGGTCTCGCTGTTCGGTACAAATTTTGTAACCTCTTTTGAACTAACTTCCTGATGAACTAGAGTCCTGAAACTTTAAACGTATCTCAGAACTGGATGACATTGCAATATAAGAAGGGGAAATTTTAGTAAAAATAGTACTAAGTTTAACACATGTGATTGCAAAATTTCACCCACATGAGACTTAAACGCAGGAAATAATTTTAAATAAATATATTTCTAAATATACCACGATTTTAAATACCGACTGTAAAGTACAAAGTAATTCATCTCCATGAAAATATTTGAAATATTTAACAAAAAAAAAATGTAGGGTGTTTCCAATAGATAACTGATATATGAATAGTTCCCCTAAGTTATTCATTAACAAATTCATTGCACTGTAAATGAAGTGAACTGTTCTGTGAATTTTCTCAACGACAGCTACTCTTTATATTCCTTGTTACTATCTATTTCATGCGCCCCAGGTTTATTTTTTTCTTTTGAAATCTTATACACTGTTTAATGGGAGAAATTATTTTGTATTTGATTAGTCGATTTTAAAAACGTAATATATTAAAACAAATATTTAATATGTTTCAACAGAGTAATTACTACCAAAACACAATCGTTTTAACCTATTAGCATTGCAAAGAAATTAATTACTACAACTGTTGCAAAAAATTTTTATTTTTTACCATATAGCCTAATTAATTAAACATTTTAGCACCATAGAACAAAACATGAAAATAAAGCTTTTGAGAAAAAATAAAATTTTAATAAGAAAATAATTTGCTGCAAAAAAAAAACAATTTTAGAATATTAGCACCTCACAGGATAATATTAAATGCAACTGCTGAAAAATTGGAAATTATATTTATCTCAAAAACTAAGCATTTTGACGGTGCGGTAGAAGTATTTAATTTTTTTAGAAGAAGCAATATTTTTCTAAAGTTGGCATCCATTCTTCTATAAACAAAGCAATCTTCGTCCTCTCGTTTTATCCAAAAATTGCTGGAATAAATTATGTCTCTGTTTACCCACTGCCGAGCGAGTTAGCAGAACAGTTAGAACATTGGACTCGCTCACTCGCGTTAGGGAGCATACGTGTTCGATTCCAGTCATCATGATTTCTGTTTTCCATGGTTTCCCGAAATCACTGGGCGAATACTGGGATGGAGTCCTTAACGAAAGGTCACGACCTATTCCTTCCCAAGTTCCTTTGAACTATTGTTGTGTATTTGTTACGGTTTCTAATTATCTTGGCTGTCGACGAGACCTTAAGCCCATTTCTCTTCCCGTTTTCGCACTCGAGATTCTCCTGGTGCAAGTACCAATCAAATATGTGTTTCTTAAGGGGCTTACGCACCTGATGCATGAACAATGCTGTAGCGTTCTGTACGAAAATAAACTAGTCAAACTAACCGTACAGTTCAAATAAGTATATTCTTCATAGAGTATCGAGAGTATCGCACCTGACGCCATTTAAAATTTCCAAGACTTGAAAACGATTATCATTGTTCGCAGCTCCCTGTCGTAAAATGGAAAGGGAACTAAATTAACTCCTTGTCCCATTACTTCTGATGACCCCTGGTTTTAGTGTTTTAGTTTAACACAACACGAATCAAATCGAAAATGTAATTTTGTTGACACTCTTCTTCCTAAATGTAACAGAATTTTAATTAAAACTTGACAAAGCTACACTAAACAAATTAATGCAACAATAAGGAGGCAACAGTAAGTTTCATATTTCATTTATATTCGACAGCATTGCTTTCAGAAAGAACATGATATGAATATGAATAATGTGGTTGAATTTGACTTCGAAAATTAATCTGCTAAAGTAAGAATCCAAAATTTTGATCGGAGCATTTAATTCTTCCTAAAGTGAAATAATTCTGTTCGTAAAATTTTAACTGGCATTCACTGGCTAATAAAATCATATACTCTTTAAAACGAATACATGATGAAGATAAATAATTGTATTCGTTATGGGGTCCTTGTAAAGTATAGAAGGAAGTATCTTACAAAAAAAAATATAATTTCTAGTTTTTTTTTCTGAACGATGAGGCTTCTACAATAATGCGCTGTAATATTTCTCTGTGGGTTAAATGCGATATCAGACTTTTTAAATTAGGGTTGGGGAATGGAGGGCTAATATTCCAGCATCAGGCAGGCCTGTATTCTGTATTGTTGCGGGTGGGTTGGAATTATGGAGGGGAGAGGCTTGGCGGGCTACACGTGCGTCGCTGCAATACCTCGCGTCTGCGACGCGCTTAGTGTTTGCGCATGCGCAGACGTAAGTTCGCTAGAAGAGCTGCAAGGAGAAGTGGAAAGGCCGGCCGTACCCGAATCAAATTTACGGAAACAACCGAAGCTGGCTTCATCGTGTAAGTACCTAGACATAAGTGAAAAAACCTTCATGAGTCTACGCTACAACCAGCTGACTTCACCTCAACTCTTCAAGCCTCTTAAACTTTCCCCTTCCCCCCTCCCTCACGAACCACAAAACCATCCGTCAACACACTGATTGTTTCAATCGCTAACAGTAACTACCATAATGTTGTCTGTAGTATAAAAACGTCTTATATGATAAAAAAACACAAACGTAAAACAATTTTCAGCATCTCTAATTACTCTATATATATATATATATATATATATATATATATATATATATATATATATATATATATATATATATATACACACACACACACACACACACACACACACACACACACGTGCGTAAAAAACTTCATTTCCTTATCGGTGCTGCTAAATCCAACACTGAGGAAGCAAAAAAAAAAACACTTTTTTTTTTAATGTTCTTCACCTCCTCCCCCTCTAAACCTCTAAATTGCTATACTTTCTTTCCCTACTAATAATCATAATTTTAACTTTTAACTCAAAGGTATAGAACTTTTGCTTTGCATGTATTGAGAAATTGCATTGCGTTTCATGGAAACCAGTAATATTATAATATGCGTCTCTGCAATGTAGCCAATAAAGCGTGTTGTAAAAATTTTCAACTTGAAGAATTAAGTTTAGTTTATATTAATTGTAATTTACAATTACTCTTTTCTTTGAAAAAATAATATCTAACAATGTTCTCAGAGTACGTCTGATCAGCAGATATTATAAGATGTCAAACGTGTTCACCAACCATAATACACACATTGTTGTAAAGCTGTTGCATGACATAGTCTGCACCTTCATGTACGTATGCAACTTACCCAACAATACAAAACTGGTTTAACTTGCAAAAGGATAAAAAAAAAATGCCTACAGACAGTATGTGATAATGTGAGTAGCCTACTTAAAACAAAAGCCCTGTTTAGTTTCTATTTTCAGCCAGTTTGTATCTTTCTGCTGAATATTAACACCAGTTGTTTTATTTAAGTTATATTTAACGTGTAAAATCTTCTGTTAATCCCCTTTAACAAATGTTAAATGCTTAACAGAGGTTGGTGAATCCGGGCCATGGACTTTTTTTTGTGGCTACATTAATTACACTGCTCCGAAAAATGTTATTTACAATGTATAGGTACTCGTTAAATAAACAAGCAATGAATACCACTAGCGGCAAGTTAATATAAATACCTACGAAGTAACTTCTATAACCTACAAACTCATTTTCTGTACATTTCTTCTTACTGCATTCCCTCTGTGTTTCCTCATGATTAATGTGAACCCAATTCGTAGATAAAATGCCAACAATTTCGCATGTGAGACATCTTAAGACTTCGTTAGAGTTCAGCTTGTCTAAATGCAGACACAATTTTATAACACATGCGAAGTAGGCCTACGCATATCTTCAGCCCCGCATCGGCATATCATTTTGATACGGTTAAATAAATATTCCGCAAACTGTAAGTTAATAACTCCTTCAATTATGAAAACTAGACGTTTCATGTGCTTGTTTACTCTAAAATCAGCACATACACTGCACAGCTCGTTTTATTATCAGCTAGGCCTTAGATGTATGATATTTGTGATTACAATAATTACGAAACACGTAAATAAATGTGCGCAGTTCGTACCACGTGCATTCGGAAAACAAACCTGCCACTAATAAACCACGGACACAAACCTTACAATAAGTTTCCACCTACGCTCAAGCAACACAGAATTTGCACAAAATGCATCAATATTGTAAAATTCGACGTACCAAATTATCCCATCATAAAGCGTCGGTAACGTATCCATTGCGTCAAAGACTAATAACATAGATTCTATGGCAGTTCATTATTTATGCACAGTATCACGTCACTCACACCCGCAACTTACAATAATAATATATAGTAACGTACTATTCATAACAGTTATTCTAAGTCAGCTGCACGTCCATGCAACACCAAAAATTACTTTGTTTACCGGTCTGCAGTGTACAAACACGTGTGCAATGTGAGCTGCCATCATTGTCAACGTGCTAAGGTAACTGTAGTGCGCTTGCACAGTAGCTAGCAGGGTTACTCTGCCCATTGCATGGAGCAGATGTTGATAAAGGCGAGGTTCCTGCATCTCTCTACGCCTCTGGCCAGAACAGGGGGTAGGAAAGGGGAGTGACAGCCGTGTGCTAGTCGGTGGTAGCACCGAGCCAGGTTTACACCATAGAAAAGGGCGGCTTACACGAACGAAATTACTTGAGAAAACTCAGTCCGCATATAAAACTTAGCACAAAGCAGTTGACCTCTTATTAAGAAAGGTTAGAAGTATAAATTGTGGCACATTACCTGAAATTTAATAAAATTAAGTACACAATAACTTTGTAAAATTTTACTCAGTGCTACAGCACGAAAGCATCTTATGCACCGTTGTCAGTGAAAAACATGAACTTTGTTTTAGAAAAATCCTTGATACTTGTAGAACCAGTCAGGATATAGCATTGCTTTTCTCTCCACGGTCAGAATAGTGTTTATGTAGATAAGCTTACTCATAAATGAATTTTAGTATTTAAGAAGTTTGGTCTGTTAAAGCTATGAAGGGTTGGAATATCTTTTTAAATCAGTTGTAGATTTAGCTATGGCCTGACACATTATCCTACTGATTTTCAGTTAAATTAGATACTTATTTGTTATCCTAATACTTAATGGCAGAACTGCTAATCTGTAGGTCGAGCATGGTCCTTTTATTCAAAACCGTGGTGACGCTAGTGTCATGACGGCTGCGCGAAAATGTGAGCATAGATCGTCGTGTCATAATGCTTCTGTCAGAATTATTGCGTTGAATGAACGACGGTTCCAAAGAGGAATATATGCAGAGGTTGGTACAAAATTTGCAGTAGTAACGTGTTATTTTTGTGTGTTGGAAAATCTGCTTTAAAATTTGAGCATATAGAAAATCTCTGTGAACAAAAATATTGAACAGCTGTAACATGAATGACTTAACCTGTATTTTTATTTACACGTGACACACTTAGCCAGTATTTTTATTCACAAGTGACAATTAAGTTTGTTAAACGTGTGAACAGAACTTGAAGAAACTGTGGTCAAATGGCAATATTCTGTGGCAGTCGTGTGGGGTTTGCTGTTAATATTAATTTCATGATTCATTGTATAGCCTACGTCACTATAGTAGTGGTGTTGCTGTCGAAATAGAAATATCCGCACTTGACCATCGTTTTTTATATCTTCATTTGGCAGTTTATATGAGTAATGTAAAATAAAACATGGTAACTAAAGCTTAACATAATTTTTAACATTTCAGTATGTATCTTATACTTTTTAAGTCTACGTATGATTTACTGCGAAAAAATTATTTTCTGTTACAGCATTTATAATAAATAACAGAAGACGATAATTACTATTCTCCGGTCAATAAAAAAATTATTTTAGATTTTAAGAAAATATATATTTTATGGTCTACTTTACCCTATACACGATAAAAAATTACAATTAGTTTCCCTATCTAGGAACAAAGATAACGTATGAACGTAAAAAACGTGCTGCTAAAAATTACAAAACTCTTAATAGTCTTTTGTCAATATCTATAAGGTACAAGAGTTGTAGGTTATTTGCCAATGTTTTTAAAAGTTAACTATGCTGCATATAAACACTGGTTTCTCAGGATATTTTCAGCAGAGAATGATTTTGTCTTATGTGTTTTGTACTACAGATTCAAGCCATGAATATTAAAATACCGGAATTTTTTTCTACCGCATTTCGCTTTCATTTGGTTTGGTTATACTAACACGTTAAAATTACAAGCAAAACATATGCGTACACTAATACAGTGCCAATAATTAGCTAAATGTGCATCAATTAAAACATTTTATTTGTGTCTTCAAAAATATTCTTAACAAACTGTATTACTTATTTAGGTATTAGCTATCAGTATGGGCAAGATGTAGGTTAAGGCTATATGGTCAAGTTATAGGTTATGGCACGTGTACAATAGTTGAGCTTTAAGTTTATCTTTGCACGTATTGTTTATACTGTGTGTAGGCTTTATAATAGTTAAAAATATCTTTTGTCACTTGAAACTGTGAATATGGCATTGTTTATAGCAATATTTATTTTAAATACGCACATTGTCTGTCTTTTGACATTCTAAAATACCGCGCTAACGTATTGACGATCGCGTAGTTCATCTGAAACGCTTTGGCGGTCAACAAACAGAACCGTGCTCACTTTTTTGACGAAATGTCTTTCCACTGACGTGTCGTTCTGATGACAGGGAGAAAACATGAACCATGCTCGGCCTGTTGGTGTACATAGATATCCTTCAATTAAGGTAAATATTAGCTGCTACAAGTAAGTAATTCTTGTAGGCAAAACTACAGGCATACTGTTAGTAATTAAATAAAGTGAAAATATCTGAGCACTCCATCGTTGTTTGTGCTGCATAATTTAATAAATTTTGGTACATGTCTCTTGTCTTGCAGTGCTAAGTGGTATGGAAAATATTATAGCTGGTCCATTACTTTCGTAACTAGGTCTACTAGTTTCTCTCTAATTTCCAGGTTACAAGGATGCCTCCTTTACTGGGTTCTGGTCTTAGAAGTGGTTTGTTGCTATGTTATGCGCAGAGTAACCCAAAGGAAACACAAGTTTCAAAAAATCAAATAGAGGTATGGTCAGAAGATTTCTTTAGTTTATATTTATGACACAGCATCAGTTTTGTATTCATGGCAATGTATTATCTGAATTGTATTGTTTAAGTTAAAACTGTCAAAAATCCCAATACAGTGTTGTGAAGTGCCTCTGCATTTATTATGGTTGAAATTGTAGGACTTTGCTTATTTAACAGTACAGTTTTCTCGATTCTATGGCTGCCACCATTGTGGATTTGTTAACTTGTCATTGTGGGAGATAGTGTCCAAATATAAACCTTCAGTGGTAACCAAGTAACCATAAAGATTGGTTTGACCAAGGTATAACTTTTAACGTAGGTTTCAGCCTATAAGTTGTATAGCCTCTTTCTTGCATGATGTAATAATACTAGGTAATTATTTTAAAGTCCATGAAACATTGAAGAAAATTTGGTACATATTAATAGTAAATAAACGATCAAGAAATGAAACACTATGCAGGATAAACACAAAGATTTTTTTTTGTAAGTTGCGCCAGCAAATAGTTGGGAAAACAGCAGACAAGGGTGCTACATAAGTGTAGTAGCTAAAATGGAGGTAAGCCGGGGTAACGAAAGCTTTTTGTGTACTTGAATTTGCTAGTTGCCAATGGACACCATTAGTTGTGACGTCACACGAGAGCGCTGGTTCGAAACAAATGTTTGTTTTGAAAGTTTAACATTGAAATCTCCATTTAGCATCCCGACGTATTTTTGTAATTACGTCAAAAAATACAAATACTTTCGTTTGAACCTAAATAATGCCAAACATGAGTGCGGCAGGACTCCTCACGTAAATTGATATCGTCGGAGACGAAAGAATTTAATACACATAGCGGGAAATTACATTCGTGCTGGGTCTTGCGACTTGTATAGCATGCATCGTTACAAAATAATTTTGTAAGGGGCGGAGATTGTTACAACTTAGGACGTTATAATGTGTTTTATAATATTAAAACTGTATTCTCGCATATTTGTAGGATTGTTCAAACTAATTATTTTCATATTAGACGAAGTTAGGCAGAGGCTATTAAAATATAAGCCTATACAAATGCTGCTGGTGACGAACATTAGGGGTGGCTTATTTATTTAATGTAATATCTGTCTTGTGGGTTTGCTAGCTGGGCTCAAATGTGCTTAAAAAAAAAAAGGTTAGATCTATTTCCGGCCTAGTGTGTTTATTGCCCCTGTCCGATGATTTTTAGTGTCCTAGCCCTACAATTTTTAGTACCTCTGTACCACAATTTTCAGTGCATCTGCCCTACAATTTTCAGCGATGCCCCTGCCCCACAGTTTTGAGTGCATCTAACACTGCCCCATGATTTTTGTGTCACTCCCACACATTTTTTTAAAATGCAACTACGCTACTATCTTTTGTGATTATCCTAAAAGTTTCTGTACCTCTGCCATGACCCTGTCCCTGCATTTTTTAGTTGTCCTACCGTTTTGTTTCTGTACATCAATCCAACTGTCCCCTACCCTGTTTTCTGTACCTCTATCCAACAACTGTATCCTATCCTACAATTTTCTGTATATCTGCTCCATGATATTTAATATCCTTGCTTAACATATCTAGTGCACCTATCCTACAATTTTGTGTACCTCTGCCCCATAATTTTAAATATTTCTTCCTCGCATTTCCTGTGCCCCTACTGTACAATTTAGTGCTTAGGCCAATACCCTAAACTTTTCTCTACTGTACCTGTACCTCATGATTATTTGTAATATCTGAAGAAGGGAAGGGGGGTTGAGGAAGGGATCCCAACATTGACAAGTATGAGTGGACAAACTACGACAAATGACAGAGAGAAAGCTGATATGCTGCAGGCTCAGTACTTGTCAGTGTTTGAAACAATGGAGTACTGGAATAGTGAGACAAATAGACAAAATGGAATGGAAATGGATTGGGGACTTCCTCCAAGGATGGTGGCAGAGCGTGAAAGGAGGGGTATAATTGACGGCAGACGAGGTGACATCACGGATGTCACAGGGAAGTTTGCTCTATCCGGTATTGTTCACCTTTATGGTGAATGGTATAGTTATTGGGATTAGTGACAAAATAAGATTGTTTACAGATGACTGTCTTTAGTGGTGGGCAGTGGCATCAACTTGCAGACAGACATTGACAGGTTGTGTTTCTGGACTGTGGAAACAAGAGGAAGATCATTGTTTGTAAGACTAAGTTATTCAGGTTTACTAGGAAGAGAGTGATAAGCAGAGTCATTTACTGATGGGATGGACAAGAGATAAAATAAGCCACACAATATAAGTATCTAGGGGTTGTGCTGCAAAGTGACCTTAGGTGGACAAAATGAGTGAAGGTATTTTCGAAGGGGAGAAGATCTTTAGGTTTGCTGGGAAGGGTACTGAATGAGGCTATAGCTCTGAGGTGAGGATGGGGAGGGTTACATTGTCACCTAACTAAGGGGGAGTATATAGGGAGAGGAAGCAACAGCCAGAAGATTGAGAGGGTGTGGAGGAGAACAGAGCAGGGTAGACAGTCTATGTACGTGAGGTCAGCGAGGGAGTGGAACGTTTTGCAGGATGACTTGCCTTTTATTTATTTATTTCTTAGCCTCCTGTATACATCCATACAAATGGATAGGAATTGGTGACGGTGAAGGGGGTTGGTAAGTTCAGGGATGTTTTGAAGAGGGTTTTCTAGAGGTGGGAACATGTGATCCCACCGCTGTGCGGCAGCACAGTTGTCAGCATTTATTTATTTTGTCTCTGCTACACATTTTTAATTGTGCTACCATACAATTTTCTGTATCCCTACCCTACAATTTTCTGTACTTCTGCTCCATAATTATTTTTAATGTCCTTGCCTCACATTTTTAATAGTCCTACCCCTACAATTTACTGTGCCTCTACCACATTATTTTTGGTGTTACTGCCTCACATTTATAGTTCTCCCACCCTACAATTTTCACTGCCTCTGACCTATAATTGCCAATGCTCCTACATTACTATTTTCTGTACCCCTGCCCAAAAATGTTTTGTTCCCTTCCCAACAATTTCTCCAATCTTGATTGCCTTGCATAAGGTCATATTTTCCTAAAATTAAGTCGTAACTATATAATACCCTTTGGGGAAAAAGTTAAGCAATATATTAAACTAGGCCTACCGTAAAAACGGTAAAATTGCCCAGTTTCTTATCCTATATCTTATGCAGCATTCTGTACCTTTTATTACTGTCTTTCTGCACTTGTTATGTATTGCTGACGTTTTCGTACTTAGTATTCAGCACACCTTGTGAGGTAACTTAAAACTTGACTAGTAACGACAAATTATTATGTAAATCATCACAAGCCAATATAAGAAATTGACCTTCTACGATTCTAGACCAGTTACAATATTATTATTGTTTTAAGATTTCTTCGCAAATTGCCTGGGAAAGGCACCTAATGCGTTAAAAACCTTTTGGACAAAATCGTAACACAGCATACAAATGACAAAACATACCGATGGATTTATTTAAAGAATGACCACGAGTAGTATAAATGTGGTTTCGATTAGTTATCAGATGCTCAATTTATTGTTTTTGTACCGCACTTTATTGAAGTGCAAGTAAATGCTACTATTCAAATGAGAACAACGTGCATGTTTACCTTTAGGTTAAGTAACCTCGCCGCTATTTACACATACATAACTTCGAGTACGCTGCAAAATTATCTGTTAGACTTTGTTCGTAACTTTTTTGACATAAATTAATTCTGAAAACGGTAGAATTCGTTCACTTTCTCTAATACTCGATTTTTACGAACAAGAGCAAAAAATTATATCATTGTTTTGCATAGGCCCAGAGAGTTTGTTTGGAACCAGCGTCATCGTGTGATGTCACACTAATGGTGTCCATTAGTTGTGCATGTGCAAGAGCTTCTTTTGCCAAGCCACAACAGTCTATAACAACATTATGAAGTACGAGAGATTAGAAGATGATGATTTTTTGTGCAATGCAAAATGTTTGCGCCAACTTGGCATGTCAGAATAAACAGTGGAGTATGTGAGGCATGTGATGCAATATTTTCCTGGAAAGTCTATCTGTTGAATTAGTTTGGAATTAAACATCATTCAGCCAAAAGTGAGGAAAAATCCTTCTTAAACTGTTACGAACGAAGTTGTACAAATTGCAGCTTCTGCAAGCCATAACACTTGAAATGTCTCATTCTCAGACTTTTGCACTAAACCGATAACTGTCTTCTATTTGGTAGAATTTAACCTTCTTATCGGTCCCATACATGAATCCACTTTTTCTCTTCAGCTTTCTGTTCGCAACATATTTTGATCAATGCTCTGATATTGCTTGCTGTCCACTACGCTGCTTCCTTGCAATGTTATTTCCCTTTGTTTCATCACAGTTGTCTAAGTAAGGGGCAACTCTTGGGGAGGGCCATTAGTGACAGAGGGTAAAAATGCTAGGTCCTAGATTGAGAAGAGTTTATAGATGCTTACATAAGATGCATGAAATAGATTTGAAAGACACGTTAACTATCAGTTATATTTCTGTAGTATTTTAATATCAGAAGTCGAAACTATATATTTTTTACCGGTATTATTTAGTTCTTCAAGATGATATAATGTTTTATTCTGGGACCCGAGTTTTGGTCTGGGGGAGGGGGGTATTCACTCGTGGCCTCCCCTCCCCCCTGGATCAACCCTTGTAGTTGTAAGTCCACTACCATTGCTGTAACCTTCGTAGCTTATCCAATTCTTGCTTATTTGCTAAACACCAATCAATCACTGCCAACTTGTCAGATTTGTGCCTGATTTATAGTGGTCAATACTGTGTCCAGATCATTCTTCACATGCCCAGTGATGACTGTAAATGTAGTCACATTCATAGGGTTCCAGCTAGGTGGTCTTGGGAGTTCCATAAGAATTTGTAGTTTACTATCGGAGGGCACTTAACAGTACCAGTTACTACACATCTCCGGCTACCTGCAAATTAACTTGTTGCTTAATTTATGAAAACATTGTTTTTCCTCTCTTTTAGTTATGTAACTTGATAGATCAGTGTGAATATTTTCATGTGCTCTTAGCTTACACAGCCTGAAAATAACCTGCATAAATGAAATAGTGACCCTTTGTATTAAAACATTATTAAGGTTGCAGGGCTTTCCAAAATGATAATATAACCATGATATGTAAGCATTGTCATGGATATTAAATATTTCTTAACATTAAAAAAATTCAACTTTGCAGAATTTCTGTAGATACCTGGCATGGGAAGTGTGACACATCAAGCTCTGATCAAACAAGCTTGTGCTGGAAGTTTGGAAACATCTTCACAACTTCTAACCTTTACTGTTAACGCCTTCATTGAAGTATCTAGTCGTTACAGGTAAGATTACACAATGTTAAGTAAAAAGTTAATTATACTCTTAATATTAATTCATATTATTGACTTCCAAGACCATACGAACATGAACTGTGTTAGCTATGTATAAAAAAATACTTTGCAACGTGTCTTGTGCTTCTATATAGGTAATTATGGAACGGTAACCACAAAATTTCATTTTTTTATCGTAGGCCTAAACATAAAGGAACATTTGTCTGAAAATACCTCCCATGTGTTCACTGCTGCACATCAAAGATTTTTCAAAAATTAAAATGCATGACTTCACATAGGAAATAGTAAAATATATTATTTTTAAAATTTGGGTTCCGCTTAGCACATAGCAGCTATTTTCAGACCATAGAAGTTGACAATGTTTGTTTGCCATCAACAAAAAATCTTTTAATGTAAAATTACACATAGGAAGTTTTTTACGCCAAGCAACGATTTGTAGTTTTACTTATTATTGAGAAAAATGTCTTAGCCTCTAGCAGCTTGAAATGATGGCTAGAAATTTAAATGATTAATAAATATGTATTTAATTTTTTATGTTTTCACTCGACCTTAAAAGTTTGTCATGGAGATTCAGCGTTGCCAACCCTTCAGCAAAAAATGTCAGTACGAAAATGTCATTTGGACCGTATTTTTCGCCCCAGGGCTGTACACTACAATTTTTAGGAGTTTTCTGATGAGTTTATGACTTAATTAGCATTATTCTCAATTTCATATAACTGTAGTAGATAAATATTGATTGTTTTAAGTGATTCACAGTTTATTCCGTGTGATTTTCGGCAGTGAGATGTGTACTGCTACGGCGATTTTCGAACCAGAAAAAACACCCTCTAAAGTTTTCCATTGCCCATGAATGGTATAAGATCTGTGAAAAATACTACTAGCTTAATTTCCACAGTATGTGCAAGCTTTTGGATGTAGATACAACAAAGTAATTTTTTTAGAGGCTTGTTGCAAAAACGATTTCAATTTTTGCAGTGTTTTTTTTTTTTATTCAATTAAGTTCTCAAATAAAATAAATACTGTACCTTTTAAAGCGTAGTGCTTTAGATTTCAAAGAGTGGATTTAGTTGAAACAATTATGACAAATTTGTAATCGGGTGAAAACATTTTTAACTATTATCCTAGAATGTGCTAGGACCGTTCAAACAGCGTACTGTCCAAGGACTGGACCGTACGTCCGTACACACAGCGAAATTACCGTACATGTACGGTCAGGACTGTATGGTTGGCAACGCTGTGGAGATTACACATTGGTTGGAATCTGATCATTATTCCAAACTGCTAGGAGCATAGTGCAACACATCTCACTTTTCTCTCATGCTTCGAGATAGGAGTTTCTGATATTGATGGAGAAGACAGTATCTTATATAACAAGCAGTGCAAAATTATCTATAGTTATAACAAATATTATTTGTTATAGCCATAGTTAGTTTTGCATTGCTTGTTATTCTTTGGAAGACAGTTGTGTTCTCCTTGATTTTGTATCTTTGTGGAGGAAAATATTGAAAACTTATTAAAACTATTATCAATAATTATGTACTTGCAGAGGAGGAGTAGAAATTAACTGTTTTTCAATGCTCGTAATCTTAGTAAATATAATCATTTATATTTTTTACTCTTGTCTCTTTCATCCTTGAATGAGAAATGATACTGCCTATAAAAATTTGCTCTTGTAGGTGATGGCTTTTTTTTCCATGTTACTCGTGCCATATATGTAAACTGGAAATTTACTAAAAAAAATTTTAGATTTACTTCATCTGTCTCAAGTAAGGGAGAACACACCTGGGATTTGTAAGGTCAACTTTGAAAATGGTGGAAAAAATACTCCTTGAATATATCAATAATTTCTTTCTGTAATTCATAATTATCTATGGACTCGGAGCTTTCGTGTGCAGCAGTTGGCGACCGTGGTATTGTCTGTTTTTTTTATTTTACTTTCCATGCTATTTCTGAGAAAAATCAAGGTAGTTCACTTTGTTGCGGCCAGGTAGGGCACAACATGGAAGTTTGTTTACGCAACTCCCCTCCGCCCCAGGCCCCCAACACTAGAGTGGTTTAGGTTCGCGTGCCGGCATTACCGTATTTAAAACACGTGTGTGGCGGCACGTTTGATCACGGTGGGATGCCCGGGGGTGGAAGCAGGCGGCCGGCCCAGGACACGTGCACCGAGAAGGCTGTCCTTCCACCCCTCTGCCGCTGGGCTGGGCGTTTCTGGAACATTGTTGGATTGTTGGAGGGCTGGGAGCCCAGTGGATATGAGCAGCATCTTGAGGATTTAAGGGGACTTTGTCTGCCAGCAAGGAGAGCTCTCACGAGTTTTGGGGTTAGGGACCCGTCCTTGGTCAAGGTTAGGCGTCAGTTCCAGCGGTCGAATGAGGGGAGCACTCGTGACTGTCGGAATAAATGAGGTGATCTAGATCGGTGTACGTCATTCCAGTAGCAGCGAGACCAACAATCCTAAGGTACCTTTCCCTCATCCCGTTTCCCTTCTGTCGCCATCATTTCATGGGGGAACTAGTCAACTAGGGCCAAGTGGGGAGGGGACGAGTGCCAAGCCCTGGTGAATGAAGCTCGGGGTACTTCGTGCTGGCGCTGCTGGGCTATGGTGAGCGTGGAAGCACGTCTGGCCGGGCGCACGGTGGTTGGGTGGGGTCCCATGCTTGCCTAGTGTGGTGGGAAGATCTGCGCTCGCCTAGTGTGGCGTAGTTCAGTGATCTCCGAAAAGGGGTGTGGCACCTCCTATTGCAGGCGTGGGGTTAGTTGTTGCCCTCTCATCCACCAACATGTGCAACCTCCATGCCTCACTAACACTCCCGAGATAGGCACCGGACCAGGTTGCCCCGAACTGTCCGGCAGACGAGGCGCCTCCAATGGGAGACACGGGAGGTTGCTCGTAGCAGGAGCCCCATCGCCACATATGTCCCGAACCCTGACTCCAAGAAGGTAGACTAGCGTGGCTGGGAAGGCCCCCCTTCCCACCGCAAGACAGCAGTAGCTGGAAGCAGCGGCCCGGCAGAGGAAAGAGCAGGCGGAGGTCTGGGGGAGATGGGTCTTTTTTGACTTTAATTGGTGAGACGTGTCCCACCGGCAACACCATCATCCCACCTGTGCCCCTTTTATGGACGAGACCCTCAGTAGGTGGCCTTTAGATTTAGTTGAGGTAGACACAGGTGACTGTCCCATTGTTGAACTGTGGGCACCACCCCGCGAGGTAGTGTCGACAAAAACCAGTCTGCAACAATGGATGGTCACCCAAGTAAATGCAGAAGAGAGACTACCGCACCAGGGGCAGCAGCCTAGGTACAGTAACTATTATTGAAATGCCGGTGTAACAACTTCTTTAAGCTTTTAATTGAGCAATATATATTTGTTTTGTATGTTTGCTAGTTTTATAGCTTCAAAAGAGGTAGCTTAACAACATGGACACTATATGTCTGAAAAACCATTACTATGGAAATGTTTAAAAGGGGCTACAAAATTGAGGAATGCAAATTTCAACGTATTCCCTCGAATTCGGAAGTGGTAAAAAAGGTTTGTAAAATGTGAATTATAAATATTATGACTAAAAAATAGTATGTTTTGCATAAATTAAATTTGGTTTTACGTTAATATTTTTTATTCAGAGTAATTAAAAATGTTAGGTTTTTCTTAATGTTTTTAATTAATGTGTGATTTTTTTCTAGTACTGTATGTGATTTTAATATATTATTACAATAAAATAACCTTAAAGAAGGTTCTCTAGCAATTATGTTAAGTTTATAGACATTCTTGACATTTTTACTGCAATTTTGCTGACTTAAATTGTACTGTTCTGCAGAATCGAAACTATATTAATGTCTGAACTGAGAAATATTGGATTTTCACCAAGAATCACTGATTATATGCACTGCAAATTTTAAAAATCAATAATAAAAATCCAGTTATTTTATTTGTACGTATTTCTAGACTACAAGAAAATTTAGGAAATTGGTTCAGTATACAGATTTCTCGATTTAAACAATTCCGTATTCTGCTTCTCAAATTTTTTAAAAAGAAATTTCAGTAACATTCGGAATCTCGAGTGTTCTTAGTCCTAAATTATAGTATTTTACAAACATATGAATACAGTTGTCATACAATAAGTCTGTAACATACATTTCTTTAACAGACACTTGCTTCAACGAACACTTCAATTTTTTCCCTTTGATTCATATAACAGATGTAAGATAGGCCTTAACTGACATTTTTAAACCACTTGAACAAGGCAGGTAATCAGAATCCTGGGCATCTTGTAGCGTGTCATATTGTGCTGCATTCATCAATTGATGTGGTAACACAGTTCGTCTCCCATGTTGAACTATTTTTTCTCGTTGGCATATGAAGGTTGATACCAGAGGGTGGGTCTTGGCACCTATCAAAATGTACCGTCAGTGCACGTTGGCAGCCAGTAAAAATGTAGAACTTTTTTTTTAAGAAGTTTTGTGCCATACATAAAAGAGAAAATTTTATCCTGAGCCATGTGGTTTGATAATGGCAAATCGTTAGTTAAAGTAACAGAACTTGTGTACAATTATAAAAGTCTGCTTTGAATATTGTTGTATGTCATTACTTTAGTTATAAAATAAATTTTTCAAGTATTCATGTGTCATTACTTGTTAAATTACATGTTTATAATTTATGTGTGCAGTATAATAGCAATGCAACAAACTACACCTGCTCAAAGAAAAAATGACTGTGATACGCTGCTACGAGTTAGGTCAGATGTTTTCAGACATTGCGAATAGACTTGATTTGCCAAAATCCACTGTCCTCATAATTTTAAAGCTATTGATAAATTTAAAGCCAGCATTAAATATTAAATGCTACACCACTGTTGTAAAAGTTACTAGTGCGTGTTATGTTGGGTTGCAATTTTCAGGATTAAAAACAATTGTATATATATTTTATATTTCTATCGTACAAAGTTATATTTGCCAAGTGATAGGGATTTGCACATGAGCGACATTACAGCACTGGTCTCTTAACTTGCGCCATTCTGTGGGACATAACAATTGCTGCCCTGTGAAAAATGATTCAAATATTTCTGTGTCACCTGCCACTGAATACAGTAGTAGTGACATGTTAAAACAGTTTTCTGAGTATGTATTCAAAATGTTTCAACAGACAGTGGGCTGAGTTACTCAGTGTGTACATATACCTAAAGACTGGGACAATCTCAGTTCTCAAAACATTGCATCTGTTGTCATCAAAGAAAACCTGCTCCTTTTTGCTAATGCTGGCATTTCTTTATTGCTCTAATGTAACTTGGCTATATTATTTTAAATTGGCACACTATTAAGCTATGTACTTCATGATTTGATGACAGTGAATTATGTTAACATACAACAAAATCATAGTTACTGAAATGTAGCTCATAAAGTAAGAATATCACGCGGAACCTTTCTTTTTGCAGCAAATAAAGGACAAAAAAAAAAATAACAGTAGCAACTGCAGTTTATTGGAGGGGAAGCGTATCCTTCCTGACCCCCTGCTAATGATGTCCATGGATGGGGTGCTACAAGTTGAAGGGCATTTAAGTTAACAAGCACTGTTGCTTTCTGGTTGTTGTGAACTAGGATGGTTGGTATTAGGCCGGGTTTATAAACTACGCAAGGACGCAAGAATGCAATATGCAAACAATTGAACATACAAAATCGATGTATACCCATTTATAAAATACGCAAGAAACGTAAGTACGCAAGACTGTAACGCAAGAGTTCATCAACTTTCAACTTCTTGCGTTTCACCTCCTTTTATGTCAACAGTTTGTTTGGTGAAAACATTTGAAACTAGTCTCTAGAAGGCTGTGATTCCGCCATTTCGTTACATTGTTTTGTGTTTGTTAAGAATGCGTCTTAAAATACACGGTGCTAGTATTTATTTGGTTTCTATTTAAAAATACAGAAACAACATAATATCTAGAAAACAAAGATGAGTGACAAAACATGTTCGTAAAGGAAAAATACAAAGAGAAATTTTCTGCTGCCTCTCAGAAATTTTGAGTGGTAGTGTTGGGTACTTCGTGTCGCTTGCGATGTTTATAAACGACTGAAATATTTGTTGCGTTGCATTTCTAGCGTTCTTGCGTTGTTGTGTAGTTTATAAACCCGGCCTTAGGAAGTGTAACTGAGACTTAACCAACTTCAGCTATCTCTTAACTGTCTAGAGAGCTGCTGTAACATTTAATTGATTTTATTAAATTTTTTATTTATATTTTGCAGATAAAGAAAATTATACTTTTTTTTAAAGCAAAAGTATCAGTCTTATTTACAACATTGCAAGTAAATGTGCAAATAATGAACAAAAGAAAAAAGTCGAGACCACTAACTATTCTTGCTGACAATCATATGTAGTACTTGTAAAACTAAATACAGTGGCAGATATGCAAACAAATGTTATTGCATTGACAACTCTCCTTTGGTAAACATTTTTTTGTTACAATACAGTGAATTTTTACTCGACCATGCAGGACATTGAGAGTAAAATTCCAGACTGGACCGAACTCAGACTAGAACATGTTGCAACAGAAAATTAACGTAAACTGCAAAATATTTATAGCAAATTTTCAATCCCAATTTATATGTAAATGTGGAGCGAAACTAGGTTGATCATTTAAGCAAAACCATGAAATACAAATCAAATGGCACTTAAAAATTATAAAGAGGTTAGCATTTATTATATTTTTTGTTTGATGTAATTTTCATTGTACTTGTTCACATTTCTTTTGTATTTTCCTATAATCCTAAAAATTGAAAGACTTTATTTTGCCCAGAATGACTCGGACTTCTTACATTACAAAACTGACTCAATATGGTTAACACGGAGTCTTCATTCATTTTAATCTGATTGGTATTTACAATAAATATTCTACTCCACATTCTACATTCCAGTCCAGTCCGGGCGTGTTTAGGTTAATGATGGATTCTTCAGTCCTCTTCAAGTTGAATATTGATTGAAATTTAACTCTTTAACACCTAGATATGTTTTTATAGAATGACAATTCAGAGACACACAAACCTGATGACAGACCTGATGGATCCCAACATCTCGGAACACTACAAGCAGCAGCTGTGGGATAGTGTAATGGACACTCGCATCGAGTCACAGGAATTACGTAATTCATTACAGGTGAGACGTGTGAAATCTACAATTTGGAATGGGGGATATCAGATTTTTTAACTAATTAAATTTTGGAATGTCATTTTGTTCAGCAGTGAATACAGTGGTGATGTATTTTGGGCCTTCATTTCAAGAATTAAAAAACCAGTACTATACTTACTTTTGTTTTTAAATAATTTTGTAATCCATTGACTGAACAAATTATTATTTTAGAACAGCATTTTGTTTAGGTAAACAATGTTGTTTGTATTAGTTTAACAATTTTTTATGTACCAGTAGTTATGTTGCAGCAAAGATCAGCAATATCGCTACACATATTTTAAAAACATTTTGAAACGCATATTGCTTCAAGTTACAGGACACGAAGAAGTTTACATCTGCAAAATGTTTTACAAGACATACAATGATCAATCACGAGTGACAGGGCTTATTGGTGCAGAGACATTGGCACCCCATAAGGTGTACTATAATCTGCATGCTCCTGTCAGAATTGAAATGCCTGAGCTTCAAAATTTTCAAAATGTAGACAATGTTCCCATTGTTGTCTATGCCAACTTTGAGGCAATATTGCTACCAGTTGTTATATGTCAACCTGATCTACGACTGGGGTAGACATTGGTTTACAGGTGCTGCAATATTACATAGCTTACATCATTCACTAAATGACAGGTGAAATCTGACTTGTAATGAAAACTTTGCACGATGCTTTCTCACTGCTGAAAAATCTATGAAGGCAGAAATTACCTCATTCACACGACACCCTATTGGTCTAGTGTACCAGAGGAAGTAATTTACAAAGAGTTAGTTAAAAACATAGTGTGACCCGACAATGGCCATGCCATATATATATATATATATATATGTAAATGAGTGCTCAGGATTTACAGTAATATGTGTCAGAGTAATGTTCTCGATAGAGTTTAACTTACAAAAGTGAATTATATGAGGAGGATTCTTAAGTTAGTTCATTCTGATGTGTACCAAGTTCGAATAATATATTGGTTATTGCAACAAAAGATGTACAAGAGTATTTAATGTGTATAAAGTCCATCTTGTTCAGAATTCTCGTTTTCTCACTATGCAACCTAAGTCACATTATCTATAAGGATAAATTGTCGACGAAATAACTCCACACAGAGGAGATATGTATTTGAGAGTTGATGAAGTGTGCCTAATTTTAAAGGAATTTTGGTTCAGTACTGTAGCACGCTGTGGAATATCGGTAACTGTTCTTGTGTTGCGTTCGTGCTTCATACGTATGCAAACACAATGTATTGCATGGTCGCAAATGTCTTGTGTTCTCATTTTTTACGTGTCAAAGAGCTCAGTGTGCAAGATATGCTCCTCGTACTAACTAACACCATAACTCTGTAGATACAGTATTGCATTTACAAACTTATGTGTATAGGACAGACATGTCTTCTTTTGATGCATACTACACCCTCTGTAATTATTGGAACTTTTTTACGGGACATTCTGTATATATAATTCACATGTGCACACACACGTATAACACACACACACACACTTATTCACTCACCTACCCTTCCAGCCACCTGCTCTCTCACTCAGATGAAAGTGCAACTTAACACGTCAGGAATGACTGCTTAAAATCAAGAGAGTAATCACCAAGTTTACAGTACAGTAGCAATGAGGAGAGGTTTGCACAGTATAGGTGATTAGGAATAAAGTGAGCACTCAAAAAAGCCCTGATTAATTTCTATTTTCTGCCAGTTTATATCTTTCCGCTGCATGTAAACATCAACAGTGCCACGTGCTTTTATTTGCATAGGCTTGTACAATGTTTACATTTACGTTACACTGCTCCGATAAATTTTAGCTACAATATGTACTCATTAAATGCATGGGTGTTGAATATGTGCTATACTCAGTAATAATCTTAGTTATAAATACCTGCTAGTAAACGTCTTATAACACTGGTTTCTCTGCGTCTACTCTAACGGCGATATTACTGTTACGAATCTCGTAAATGAATGCACAGTATATTCAAACTTTTAAATTAAAACCGCCACTAAAAACACACATGACACACGCAACTCAAGAATTCAAGTTCCGTTCAGCATACTGTAATGAACGACGACGCACGTAAAGAGAAACAATAAATAACGAATTTTCTTAATGTATAAAACGGGAAAAAATGCTGTTTCTATTTCCAGATACTCAGGCTGGCGATCATAAAACAAAACAACTTGCATTACTATTGACTTCACATAATTTATCAATGATATTCATGAACAGTCACTTTTAATACTTTATATGTGTTTATCAGAAACCGATATTCATTACATAACGGACAAACAAACTGAATGACGCAATTCGCTTCCAAGCGGCGAAAACCTAACTCTGGTGCCATCTGTCGGTGAAATTTTAAACTATCTCTGTGGCGCAAAGAGTTAGCGGCGTCTGACAACGACAATCGACTCGGTTGCGTCGCTTTCTGCTGCCGCAAATAAAATAAAAATGTACAGTCAGTAGGTATGTCAGTAAGAACTTAAATAAATATTTTTCAGTATATTAAATACAGAGAGGTCGTTTGCAATTGATGTTTTTTCACTAATGCTGTTTTCAAATAAGAAAATTCATGGAACTACATGCAGTTATTCGCTACTAACCATACAAACTATAATGTAACTGTTGTTAATATTGACTTATATGCAGTAACGGCTAGTGATTTTTTTCAAAGGTTAAATCTTTAGTGCTCACGTTATTCCGAATGGCCTATACCAGTACTAGCAGCTAGGAAAATGGTGTGGGTATTATATGTTGGTAATGGTGTTCTGGAAACACACACAATGCTTAGCAATGTCATATCTCCTGCCGTACATGTTCTGAGGGCCTATGCTCGAGTTTTCGTTCGTATGCGAATCGCCCGCCTGACCACTCGAAATGTGTTGTTGGTATGCTTGAACATTCTGCCGTCCTCGTACACGAGATTCGTATACGAAAATCTACTCGTGTGGTGGCAGGCGGCCG
>PNEQ01000689.1:0-13377 GCA_003012365.1 Medauroidea extradentata | reverse complement strand
AATATTTTATAATCGTGATGGCTGTTAAACAATTAATGCGGGTGGTTAATTTTATTTGAGTAAAATACTGAGACAAAAAAATTCTACATGTTAACATTAGGTACTTGGCCTCTTACATAAAATTCAACAAAATTTGCTCTAAATTTAATTAAACTGCCTCAAATTAATTACCTGAAATTATTAACATAACTAGGCTATAATATTATAGGTTAAAACCATATAACTTAAGCCTTAGTTTCTTGAAGCCTTCGTTTCGTTAGTCTTGTACCCTAAAATTGTTCTTTATTTAACCCATCTAGCAGGAAAAAGTAACTCTTTATGTTCAAATGTATGTTATTTATTTTAAAAATTACATTTTGGTATTAAGAAAATGTGATATTTATTAATGTCATTTACCGGAGAAGCGCAGATAAATATTTGTATGTGCCTACATCCGTGTCATTAGTTGCTTCGTCTATACAAACGGAAGATAAAGACTTGTCTCATTGTGTCTAAAACAGAAAATTACGTAAAATAAATTAATATTTCGTAGTTATTTTTCTAGCATGAAATTATTAATGCATTTATAGAAATAAAAAAAAAAGTTTCGCTTTTGGCGAGTTTCGAACCCGAATACTTTCGTTAGCAAACAAGCACGCTACCGTAGCACCACGGGTACTACATGAAGCGATGTCCAAAAATATAGTATTTATTGTATGTAAGGTGCAAAATCCAGTTTTTCGATTATTACGACGTTTCCTTTTGTGTTAGGTCGAGTTTGTCACACTAACATAGTTTCTGCTAATATTAAGATTATTCTAGCATGCTCATTAACATTTTAAATCCCCTATTTATCACAGAAACTCATTTTGTAAGTCGAGATAGACATTCGAATAGCCGCCATCTTGTCGACCAACGGTGCTCACTTCGTACACTTATTTCGTATACGAGTTCGAGATAGTGGAGCATACATCTTTTCTACTAGGCCAGTTCGTATGCGAATCTGACCATTCGAAACGACTCGTACACGAACGCTCGAGCTGTGTTTTCCAGCATAGGCCCCCTGGAGACACCACATAAGCACCTGGGCTGGCAGTATATCATTGACATGCCTGGGAGAGCATTCAGAGCAGTTTGTAAGTTGCAAGTGAAATGTACAAAGTTTAGGTAGAGTTTACAGTATCTACAACCTAACACTGGTCCCTGACAGAAGATCAGCTGCCCTATAGTTTAATGGTGTGAATGAATAAAGTCTCAGAACACAAAACTTTACACATCTGTCTTCTCGCCACTTAACAGCCTTGACCCTAGTTCAATAATAATACTACACCTCCCATGGCCATCCTATGGTGCACAGATGCATGCAGAAGTCTACTATATGCAGTTCATAATAAATTGAGCACTTTGAACCCTGGTTACATTTTTCCTTTCAGCCTATTTGTATCTTTCTGCCACTTTTTAATAGAAACTTAGCATCCTATGGAATAATCAGTGTATAGATTGTACTGTACTCAGAAGTTAAGGTCTGACAAAAATATAATTTTTAATTATTATTCTAGACAAGGCAATGTTCAAAAGCGCTAATTTTACAGTGGACAAACCAGACCAAACACAAAAAATTACAGTAAAATCCTGTTAAGACGTTTGTGTTGGGACAAGCAAAAATAATGCGTATTAACCAGGAAAACTTCTTAAGGGGGATGGTGCGCCGAAGCCAGTGAATTTTCACAATTTTCGACATAACTTTTTCCTCTCGCTTATCATCGAAAATCAAGGTTCGACAATCTGGAAATGATACTTTTTTACAACTTATTACATTGCTACATACTCACAGATTGCCTTATTTTTGGAGCAGTGATGGCAGATAGGAAAGAGAGACATATTTCCTATCTGCCATCAGTGCTCCAAAAATAAGAAAGTCGGTGACTGTGTAATAAAGTAATAAGGTGTACAAAAGTGTAATCTACGGATTATCGAGCCTTGATTTTCTATAGTAAGCAAGGGGAAAATATTTATGTGGAAAATTGTGGCAATTCTCTGATTTGGCGCTCCGTCCACCTTCAGGTGGTAGTCACCTCAGTTTTCAATGTCTTTTTTTATTTTCATATTTGTACCAGATATTTTTTTTCTTATTTTAGGCATAAATTGTGATCAAATCTTCCTCTTAGGAAGTCTGTGTATATCTCATAGTTTTTGCGTAATGAGTCGTAAACGCCAAAAGTTGCACTTTACGGTTTTATGCACACCATAGAAACCAACTGAAATACCAAACCGAAAAAATTCACAGTGTATAACAATGTTGTAGGCTATTATTTGACATACATAAAAACAATATACTATATATATTTGTATTTCTAAAAAAAATGTTGAAATTTTAATTTTAAAATTCAGTATTTTTCATTAAATATAAAAAAAATTTTGTTTTTATGTGTATCAAATCATAGCCTTCAACATTGTTATACTCTGTGAATTTTTCGGTTTGGTATGTCAGTTGGTTTCTATGGCGTGCATAAAACCGTTAAGTGCAATTTTTGATGTTTACGACTCATTACGCAAAAACTATGAGAGATACACAAATTTCCTTAGAGGAAGATTTAATCACAATTTATGTCTAAAATAAGAAAAAAAATATCTGGTACAAATATGAAAATAAAAAAAGACGTTGAAAACTGAGATAGCCGCATCCTTTTAAAGGGTCATATTACACATGTACACGTAGACAAGTGAAAAATTATTATACTTATTAAGCAAGAAACTTCTTTAATGGGAAACTTCTTAAGAGGGTTTTACTGTAGTTTTTTTTACAGGCACTTATTGCAGGAGCTTAACAATCAAGATTTGAATTCCTTGTTGCATGAGTCACTTGAATAATTTATATTTATGTCTGGGGATCCAAGGACATGGTGTTAATGCATGAACTAATAACTCAGATATGGTTGAGGCTGCATACGTAGACCTCTTGTTCTTGATGATCAGTGTTTGTGCAGGAGTTGTCCAGTTTGATGGAATATGTCACCAAGCTGGCAACTGCATCAGCAGAAGTTTCCTTCATGGCAGGTGCAGAGTTTATCAGCACCAACATGTGTGAGAGAATCAACACACTCAGTAAAGAGGTTGGTAACAATACTTAATTTTTAAAGCAACCACACCAGACAAACATCCTGCATGATTACTTCAAAAGTGTGCTTTACCCCAATGCAAAAAATTCCATGGTTTTAGTTTTTCACACATTAGTGCCAACACTGAAGGGCTTTGCCAAGATATCTTGCAATCACAGAATCACCAGTTATTAGTGTTTAAAATTTTAACATTTTGATGAATGTTGTTTGAAAAGTAACTCTTTTAAACAAAAATTAAATCGGTAATTTAATAAAGGGCATAACTGCGCTGTTTTTCACAAAGCGAGATTTGTCCATTTGTGACAATATGGAATACTATTGCAATAAGATGAAATGTAAAAATTTAAATTTTAGTAAAAAAATTATGTCAAATTGATTTATGAGAAGTTATTTATTTGACAGTGACTTCTAATATGAATCTGTAACAATAAGCACGATATGTAAAACCTTTAAATGTGAATAATTTTTATTTGGGTTTGATCTGTGGACAAACTGATAATTACTAATATCACTTTCCAGTGACCATCTCTTCCGGTGTAGCAATCAGACTATTTACCTCCAACCACGACAGTCCAAGTTTTTGAAATCAGTACAGATGAGTCCAGGAATTGTTAGTAGCATCAGACTGGCTGATTCCCTTCCTATATCAGTCAGTGCCATTGGCTGATTCTCTAATGACCGCAATATCGACAAGACATTAGGCCCTATTTATCTATTTACCGATCTGTCTGAGGTGTTTTATAATAAGTAAGCTACTAGGGGTCATGTAGGTTTACTCAGTCAGGTGACAAGGTTTTGTCGATCACCAGATTGTCTAAATGCATGCAAGGAATTCATGATTTTAAGATGGTGGGAATTCAGACTAAGGTTACACATTTGATAATTTTTTGTCAAATACTTGACTAAATGTGACAGCATATTTTTAATAAAACTACCTTTTATTTTGATTTCATATATTATTTGTTTTGTGCATAACTCAGTTAAGTTTTGTTATGTAAACAAATTTCACATGCATCACATTAACAAATGTCTTAAATTGAAATTGTACTTTACCCGGCTAACCTCCTCACTCTCTGTAAACACAATTGCTTAACAATAAATAATATATATGTAACAATAAATAATATATGTAACCTTCAATTACGTAGACACTAGTTCACTATTGCAATACTATCCTAATTTTAATTTCAGCTGATTCAGTGCAAACACCACATTATTCTTGGGTTGAATGCAATATTTTTGTAGTGAGAATAAGAGGGTTGTATGTCCTCACTTTCACTTGTTGAGAAATAAATTTAAGAGTAACGTTTTGTAAGGAACAACTTTTGAAGTAATTTGCTGACAGCAGTTTTTTTGTCCACAGTTTGAGAAAGAATGTGAGAGCAACAAGGCAGCAGAAGAAGATTTCTTGAAACTACAAGCAGAGTTTGTAAAGCTCAGTCCTGAACAGGCTGAAAAGACTGACTCGTGAATGTAGGGTTGTATGCAAAAGTTCCAAACATGCTGAAGTGGCTGCTAAACTTGGAGCTGGAAGAAGCATGTAAAGTAAGAAATGTAACAGTAAGTGGTACGTGAAAAAAGAAAGATATGTTTTAACAGTTGCAAAAAAAATTTTAATAAACAAACACCCTTTAACCTTAGTAGTGCCATGCCATTAACTGTTTCAAAAAATATACTGCTTCTTCCTGCTGTGTGAAGAAAAAACTGTACATTAGTTCAGAAAATAAACACAAGTATTTTTAGGCCTGGTGTTTTTTTAATGTATATGTTTCTTAAGCTATTAAAATACAAACACATTAAACATTACAGTTAAAAAATATTATTATTTCTGGAAGGAAGGAAATTATTTCACTTCAGTGCAATTTGAACTAACAAGGACTTGACCGACATATATTTCTGGTTTTGGACGAATAAAACTTGGGGAAAAAATGTATTTTTACTTTGTTGTTAATGCACCATTTACAGGTATTCTGCATTTTAATTTGGCTAAGAGAATCTGTACTTTGTGACTGTTTATGTAAATTTTCAATTTTTGTAAATAAAGAAATATATTTTGTTACTGAAAAAAGATTATGTTTTAAAAAAATGTAATTGAATTTTTCCTGTTAGCTGTTTTGCAGACATTGTTTTGTTTAGAAAATACTAAAAATTAAACATTTTGGTTTTTAAATTAGTGATGAGGAAATAAACACATTTAAAACACCAATAAAACATAATAGCATCATTATTTGTGGTATTTAAATAATACATGCTATGCACCATGAAACTTCTGTGGCAGTCTAATTTAAATATTTCTATTTTTTTATGTTAGTACAGTAGAACCCTTATTTTACAAGTATTTGGTTTTACTAAATAGTGATTTTATGAGGTTATCTTTAGAAACCATAAAAAAAGATATAAAAACTTATTACAAATAAGTTCCTACATTCAAACAAACTTATTTGTGGTTTCATAGGGTCACTTCCAATAACTACCACGCCCTGAGATGAGAAATAAACAAGAATGACATAAATTGGTCATAGACTGCGGCAGTTGTGATTTGAAATGAAGACATCATACATAAGATGCCTGAAGACAGTCTGCCCGCACTATATGCGAAGCTCTACATCATCACGGAGTAGTAGTCTTGTACACTTCCCGCCCTTTCTCCTTTCCGAACCCGTTGCCAGCCAGCACTTCTATCATCACGTTCGGAGCATGGTGACAGTAATGCAAGCACAGCAACAAGTCCACCAACAGCCAATGACTAAGCGAGTTGCATACTCTCTGAATGTTCACCCTTTCATTCACTAGTCCCGTGATCACTTCCCCTCGCCTTTTAGCACGTTATAGTGAGGGTGTGTTGTTCAGTTTTCCGTTACGTTTTTCAATATTTATGCTGTTTGATTGTGGCTTTTCTTTTGGTTTTAGAGTTCGGATTGCATATGGATTGCTGTCCAAACAGTCTCTTTGTGGAAGACATTCTGCTTTGCAGCATGCACTGCACACTAGATGTGAAATGTTGCAGTAGACACACTCTACCTCACTCACTCCCGAGACGTTGAGCGGTCTCCCTTGTTTTTATGGAGCTTGGGGTTTTTTTTTTTTTTTTTTGGATTGTGCCTTTGGTCTTGGGTAGGGTCTTTTCTCAGGGTCTTAGCTTCATAACTCTTATATTGCATTTTGATTGGTGGTCGGCTTTGGCCGTTTTTTTCTGAGAGGTTTCGCCCCAGTTGACGGTACTATAGCCTTCTCTTGCCCGCTGGACCTGCCACTCCACTGGCCATGGAGGGTGGGCCTGGGAATGAGGGGGGTGTGGTTCCGCCGGCTGATGGCAGGGGCGCTGTAGATAGGAGATGGGGCGTGAGGAGCAAGCTGCGGTGTGGCGGCGCGTACCAGAGAGACGGCACTCTCAGGTTGAACTTTGAGCTAGCATGATCTATCGCTCCTGGTGGAGTATACGAGTGTTGTTGTGAGCGGACGTCCTCGTCAATGGTTTGTCGGAGTGTTCGGCGACATAGAGCTACATAGGCGCTGTTGGTTGACTGGCCTAGCTGAGTATTGGGTGGATGTTTTCCCCTCACTGCATGGTAAGTGGGCGGTCGTGTGTTCGGGCCCATTGGATTCTCGTGGAGTAAGCCTTGTCGCAGCAGATGGTATTTTCCTGGTCTTCACCTACTCGCAATCCTGGGAAAACCGAGTAAAGACTGTAATTGGATATTTGTTTGCCTGTGTGAGGGTGCAAGGGTGCTTAGGATAACTCGTATGAACGTCTTTTGGAGGCTCCGAGGCGTGAAGGTGGAACTAATTGGGTGATATTAGCGGTAGGATCCCGGTATCGTTCCTAACGATAATAAGGGTGTTTTACGAGAGGTGTAATTGCACAATGAATGCATGTTGAGAGCTTGTCGCTTAAGTCAAATGGTAAAGACTGTGAGTGCACATATTTAAAACAGGTGAATACATATATGTAAGCACTTTGATGAACTGATACAGATGTGTAATCGCCGGAATTTATCTTGTATTCCTGTATTTTGTGAATTTGTATAGTTATTGCGTTGCGGAATTTATGCTCTGTGAAGTTGAATTGGTAATACACACGTTTTTCAAACTAGATATGTGTTTCCTTTCTTTGCTCGAGAATGTTCAATTGCTCACTAACCTGCTATAAGTTGTTGTTGGTAGACTTGGTAGAGACTTGTCACACTCTTGGAATTGATTTACTGTGCCTTTAGGAAGCCCTTTGGGGAGCTGGATAGTAAAGGCCGCTGGCCTTTGGGAATCGTCGTTGCCAAAACGGCACAACGTTCTTAACATTTCCAAAGTGGTTGTGATACTGTAGGTGTGCAAGTAAGTTTTAAGGAGCAGGGGGCAGGGGTTGTGGGTCGGCGTGCACAGAGGCGAAAGAATCTGACGGCAAGTCTGAAAGTATCCGAACCTGAGCCACACACCTAGCTGCTGCCACACACAAACGACCGTCATTCTTTCCATTCTTGTCGCTGTGCCTATATGGTCCTGACATTGCCTTGTTTGCTGCACGTAGGCATGTCTAAAAATAGCTTGTGTACAAAAACAATGCACGTGTTGCGACAAGTAGGCTGCCAAATGAGTGACACTGCGTGCATATTTCATCTACTGCCGCGCAAAAAAGCTAGTTCAAATTATGCTTATAATTACGGTATATATATATATATATATGCCCTTTGAGGTACAGTGTATGCAATTCAGGATGTGTTTGTTTCTGTATTACCATATTTACCCACGTACAAATAATTTTTTTCACATTTGAATTACAGCAAAAAAATTATGAGATATATACATGATACTCTGCAGTAAAACAAAAAATTTAATTTTTTTGTTTTGAGGGTTGAAAAAACTCATAAAATTTTACGAGGTGATCAATTTTACGATGTCATTATCACACACCACAAGCCGTCGTAAAATCTGGCTTCTACTGTAATACACTGAATTTCAGGACTGTTGCCCTGTTAAACACTTATTTAAATACTGTATCTATAAAAGCTACAAAGTTATGTCCAGTATTTCAATGTAAACTTTTTTGGGTTTTTAAGTTTCTCATACTTTCTTAGAATGAAAAAAAAAAAAAAAAACCTTTGGAACAATGAGTCAAGCAAATATGTATCGAGTACTTCATAGTGATTTTTGTGAAAATTGTTTACTCAGTTCCTGAGTGAAAAAATTCCTTCAAGTTGATGTTTAAAAAAATATTTTTTGAGAAGCCTTAATAAAAGCCTGGCAAGTGCTAAAATTCTAATTTTTTTACTTGCTGTAGCAAACCGAATCAAAGACTAGTTTAAATTGTTGCTAATTATGATATAGCTTGATAATTTATTTGTCAGGTATTTGCCATAAATGTCTTGAAAAGTACATAGACACAAATGTATGGAGGAATCAATTTATGAGAATCACATATTGCTAGATGTGAGTTTGAATAATGTATTAGTGCCTGCACGAGGAAAAACTTAATAAATGTATGGTATTCGCTTAGGTTAATTGAAATGTCTTCCACTTTCACAATAATATAAACACAAGCTGTAAGTTTCACATGCTTTTACTGGGCTTAGCGCCTCATCGACAGCAAGGCCATTATAAATGGTTGGACACAACTTAGGTGTCGACCATGACCCTTGTTTAGGAACCATACTAGTATTCACCTGCAGTAATTTCAGTAAACCATGGAAAACTGAAATGAGGATGGCCGGCAGGGCCGTCGAGAGGGGGGGGCAGGGGGGGAAAATGCATAGGGGCCCGGGACCCGTAGGGGCCCGGTGCTGGTCGGAAATTTAATTTTATTTACAGTATATGTACTGTATGTAAGCACAATAAAAATTCTAAACAATTGTTTGAGATGATGAACAGAATCAAGCACTATAAAAATAGTAAAAAAAATAAAATATGTTATAGCAATTGCTAGTGAGCTAATAATATTTGCTGATCGTGTCAGGCGTTAGGGTGAGGAAGTGAGAGACTTAATCCGGTCTCCCTGGGTGGCGCGCTGGGTAGATGAGACAAATGACAATGGACTGAGGGCGGCAACAGTGAGTCATGTCTAGTCGGGTAGAAGCTCGGCGCCGGGGCCCAGCTTAGTAACTTGTGTTGTGTGGTCAGTTGTGGTACGTTGAGTGGTTGTGGTTAGGGCTCTATAAAGACTAGGTATAATCGTCCGCCATTTTGGGTCCTATACAGCTACCGCAAGCCAAGTCATGCTCGCGCGCCAGAAAAATCGCAGAAACCTAACTCATCACCAATCGAAAACTATTCGGTCAATCGACTTTAAAAAAATTACAGAGTATTAATGAACTGTCCTGCCAATGACGCTATCCATTAATTTTCTCTATGACAGTTATTTACTATGTAAAAAAAAGTTTAACGATGGCATGCAAATTTTTGACTGGAAAATGCAGGGTAAAATATAGTCAGCGAGAAACTTTTTGGTTTTAAGAGATAGAGGGGGGGTGTCAGTGGACGAAACAAAAAGGATAGTATAAAATTTATAGTTATGCCCCTCTTAGCGAGTTCCGCGAATCGCTGTTCTTTTGGCGGCAGGTTGAAGACAGAATATCTCTGGCGCGCGGCGCCGCGCCGTCTACCTCAACGACTTGACTATGATTTATTCCTTGGTTTGTCTTCATAGTACTTAAGACATTAATTTTTACTCTACATTTTGTATTTATTATAACGTTTTCAACTATCAATAACTGATTTTTGGGTTGTATACAAAAGTATACGTTATCGAATATTAAAAAAAAATGTACAAAATAAAATATTGAATAGAAAAATAATGCAACATCCTTAATTTCACTACAGATGGTTTTAGAAAACTGCTATTTTCTTAAAAGAATATTAAGATTGTTGATTCTCTCACAAAATAGGCTGATACCTACATACAACTGGAAATATATATTTTTATTTACTTAAAGGCACATTTTCAACAATTAATAATAAATAATAAATACACAAAAGCTAATTCATCTGATGTCTATACTAGGTTTTTAAAAGTATCGGTAACTCATTGAAATGCAAATATAATATTTTTAACTTTGTGCTATTTGTTATGTACGTATTCATACTAGTATTATCGAGGCTTCAGTAGTAAAAGAAGCAGTTATCACATTAAAAGTACAGCATACATTCAATTTATTTAACATTCTAAAAATATTCAGTTTGTTACAAATAAAAAAATGCAAATTTTTAAAGAAAGTGATTCAAGAAAATTGGCCTTATTACAAATTATTGGTATGTAATAGCAAACACGTTTGTATTTTGCGTTACTAACGAAAAATACATGATTACCAATTGGACAGATCGATGCATCTTTACTCTGTTGCTAAAACGTTAGTTTGAATATTTTTTACGTAGTTTGTCTTGAAGCTATAAACGTAAATAGTTGCTGAAATGAATTTGTTTTTAAACTGATTTTATTGAGGTTTCAAAAAGTTTATTTACTAATATGAATTTAAGTTTTGTTTTAAGTCAATCTACATTAAAAATTACGACACACTGCCTATCATGTAGCGACGTGAGTAAAATTATTTTTTTTTTGTACTGTAGCTGCCCTTCTCTCACTCTGTGCAGACGGTATATAGCCTCGCTGATTTATAGAGTCGGGATGATAAATACAAATCTTTCTTCACACACTTGTGCAAGTGCTAATATTTCTTAAAATACGACCAAACATATTTGTTATAGTCTATGAGTTATATCTGAAACATAGTGTAATAATATCGAAATAGCTCGACACGTTACAAGTTTTAAATACTATGATACGATGTAAAGAATTTCAACATCTAAGGTTAATTTGTCTATGGATAAAAAAAGTGTGTTTTATTATTATTGAGAAAGAAACTATTGTTGTTGCAGTGTTGTAGTAAACATGGACTACACGATCTTATTCTTTAGTTTTCTTTTATGTATTGATATAATGTTTCTGCTAGAGGTAGAATACAACCTGAGATACTGAAGCTAGCCGTGGATAAATATACTTCTGTCAATAGCATGCTTACTTTTATGCCCATTAAGCTAAGCTAACAAACATTATATTTCCGTAAATTTGTGGAAAACAGTATGGAGAAGTGCCGCTAATTTACTGTAGCGTACCTCGTAAATATAACACACGGTATCTTACACATATACTTAAATACTCTCTGTAAACATGTTGGATATAAATTTGTATTTCGAAGTTCTTTCCTTTTTACTGTATGTCCGTAAATAATACAGTTATCGCCCAATACAGTTAATGCGGGAATTGTAATTTCTATTCTATCATGGGCCACTCCGGTAAGTAAATTTAGGGGAGGAGGACATGGGATGTAAATGTTTTTGACGAATAGAAGTAAATATATCTTAATAAAATGTTTGATAAATAAATTTGACTTTCAAACATGTTGAGCACTGAAATAATTATCCTTTACGTGTATTAGTATTCAAGTTAACAATATATAAATAATTCACAATACCTTCACTTGAACATCAATATGTCACTGTGTCCCCTAAACAAGGAATGTTTGGAGGGGAAATGTCCCCCCCCCCCATCACCCCCGCCAGAGAGGCCCATGTATTCAATGTCTACATTATCACGATGGATATTCATAAAGTAAGAATTTCCGTTATCAATGAGATACTAGTTAGAAATTTGTCACATACAAAAGCCTATTAAGGCCTTGCTCTTTAGTTTTGCAGTAGTTTCGAAAATTTGTTTTTAAACGCAAATTAATACACATATCAAACGTTCATTCTTACAGTTTAAACACTTATATATCATCGTTTGTATATGAATTTTTCTGTTGCAATACACTAAACGTATTTTTAGATTTTTGCCTCAGAAATAATACATATTTTGTTGTCAAAATAAGCCAAAGTGAAGCAAAATAATATTTTGCTAGCAAACTGTACATTATTTTAAAAAACGCTCTGGCATAATGGTGTATCGTATGACTGTACATAGTCTCAAATTTTATTTTCAAAGCATTTGGTTAAAAAATATTTGAGTTATTTGCAATTGTTTGAAATAAATGACAGATTATGGCCTTAAAAACTACAGAGAACCTTGTTAATATAAACCACGTAAATATAAAGATCTTGTTAACCCTAAGTAATTTTCGTTCCCCTAAGAATGAGATGAAAACTGTAACACTAACTTAAACGCTCAATAAAATGTTTCCTTGTACACCACACAACGCCAGAACCTCAACATGGCTGCAGAGGTTCCTCATTCATTGCGATAATTCGGCACAACGTATCTTCTCCCAGAAATGTGTGACATATATTTATATTGTATATGCGTTTTACTACGAACTATCGCTTCAGAGGCAATAATTAAAAATAATAATTAACGTTCGTAAAGATATTTATATAAATAAAATGTAAAAAGTTTATAACAATAAGTAGGGAAAGGAATATTTCGCGAGTTCAACGACATGCTTGTAGAGATCCATTGATCTATTTATGCACAAGCCCCGACCATATGTCCACTAGCTGCTACCCACAGGAACAACGGACAATGAACTAATAGACGGGACTTGAGTATACGTGGGACAATGAATTATAACACGTCGGCCATTGAACTCGCGAATTATTCCTTTCCTTAACAATAAGTGACCAAAATACGTGTTTTCGAATAAGGGAATGTCCATGAAACAATATTGTTCGAAACACATTTATTCCTTGACCACTTAAAACATATACTTTGTACTTATACTACGATAAACTGGTAAGTGTAGTTCGTTAATATGATTGCTGTTTATTGTCTTAAAAATTCGTGTGACGGTTGCGGCAGATCACAGATAGCTATTTCAGGAACGAGCCTGGCACTGTAAGGGTTATAAGTTCAAATCTAGGTGTCGGTTGAATTTTTTTTACGTTATATATTCATTTGTGATATAATTGAGGGTCTATGCTGTAGTGGACTTAAACAAAAATGTAAATAAAAGATGCAAGATGTTCTGCAAAAAAAAAACTAAGTGATAATTCTAATTTGCATTAACAATATTTTTTAAGTGATGAAACTGTATTAAACTGTGCGCAAAATAACTGCTTGTTGTAAAATTTGTACATATTTTAAATTTTAATTAATTTTAGTACAGTATCTCTTCCACTGTTACGCACAAAAAAGTGATTTGGTTTGATGCTCTATTTTAGGTTATACATTAATGAATATAATAAAATAGCTACGCAATTTTCTAAATGGCATCTGGGAAGAATAAAGAAATGCTGTAAACCATAATTTCAAATATATTCAATACAATTTTTTGTGATATTACAAAATGTGTAACTTTAGCTT
>PNEQ01000687.1:4721-15935 GCA_003012365.1 Medauroidea extradentata | reverse complement strand
TTTACATGAGTATGGAATCTACAAACCAGGAATTTGGAAATTCAAAGCAAATTTTGCACCTAAAATTTGTATTCATTTATTTTGTTAATAAATTGAAATTTATTGTTTAAGAATCGGAATCGAATCGAAAATTTCAATTTTTTTGATTATTCGAATCGGAATCGAATCGAAATGAAATCCTGGGAATCGCCCAGCCCTATTCCCGGTTATAACTCCAACTCTTTTAAGCGGCAGGCAAAAAGGTTCTTAAAAAAATATTTTCAGGACTTCTGGACTTGGTAGCCTACAGTCATGATACTAACTTCTGGATGTTCTGACAAAAATTTAGAGTTCTGATGTAGCAAACAGAATAATAGATACTCTTAAAGTATCGTAGAGGCAGAAAACATTACTGGTAATACTAATTTAACGACGTCATACCAATTGACGAACATAGTTCGGCAATGGCGTCATGCCGAGGCGTCTCCGTCGTCGGCTGCATTTCTTGCTCACTCAAATGAAAATTAGGCACGAATCAGTTCTTCTACAACACTAATTTGGCCTCCTATCATCATTACTTACTCTTGGATTTCCAAATTTATGTCCTACATTTAGGATGGCGCTCGCTTTAAGAGCATAGAGCGAAATTGCGCAATACGCAACATGTTTTTACCGAAGCCAAGCCAAGAATTACCTTCAAATTCCCCAAAAACTTCTACTATTCTCTAAATCAACAATTAATAAGCCTATCCAGGCATCTGGGTAAGAGATTAAAATAACAAAACCGCGATCCCCAAGGAGGATACAAAACAGAAACGGGAAATATATATTCAATTTAAAATAAAAAAATTAAAAATAAATTAAAATTCTTAGGATGTGATTCCTGACATAAATAAAAAAAATATAAACAAAATAATTGATGTAGTTAACCTAGGTAGAGGCGTTTAATAACTATCTCTAACTATCCAAAGAAAATTAAACTGTAAAGTAATATTAATCAACCAAATTCATGAAAATCTGGAATTCAGACAATCCAAAGAGCTAGACATATGTAAAATGATTATTTACACATGAATTTTGAAACAAAGAAAATAAATATGCTACCTTTCTGTAGCCAAATGCTACAACGTTCTCCAAGCCACTGCCAACCTAAACAGGAGTCAGCCACTGAACACTTTCATTTAAATTTACCCAGAAATGGACCGTATTATTTTTCCAAGGTTAATTGGAAAAGTGCTCACTGCATTGTAGTTGTGCCCATGTTTAACCACTGTCTACTAATACCTAAATTACAATGAAGTAGATTATGATACAGTATAACAGAATACATAATATTAAGAAAAGTTACATAGGGTAGTTTTTTTCATTAATATCTTAGTGTGTATGTTGAAGCATCACTTGTGTTTGGCTACATCAATTAAGTAATCAGTTACTTTCTTGAATGTGGTTGCTACATGACAGCCCTCCTGAATCAACATGTAGTTAGGGTTTGGAGAAGGTACAGAGGTCTCCTGACCCACTGCAAAAACTCTGATCTTCCTGTGCATCGCTGTTACAGTACTTGTATCGACACTGTTCCATTAATTGAGTCGGGGATTTTTCATCCAGAAATGTAACTGACTCTTCCATTAATACTCACTGTTTATTTGAATGAGATTATATTTACATCGGCATTACTCTATCCGTTGTTATGAACTCTGTTTACTGAACAAAATCAGTATAATAATACAGTGCAAGTCCATGAGAATAGAAGTTTGTCACACCTTACGGCCTATGCATGTGGGCGGAAAAAATTTGGCTGAAGAGTCCAGAAGGTAGTCTGAAAATAATTAATAAAGAAACAAGGCCACAGTGTTGCCCATAGACGTGAAATTTACCACTTCATAAATAATTACGGCAGCAGCCCCCCTAACACAACTGCTCTCTTGTGTGTCTCAAATATGTGTCCAAATGGTGAAGGTAAAACTCTAGACGGTGTTGCACACGTCACCCCAGGCCACGCTCCTATTGGCGGACTGACGTCACGTGATCTCAATACCACCAACCCCCGTAGAGCATAATGGAAAAATACTGCGTAGAAAGCGGGAACGACGCAGAAACTAACTGGAATAAACCAGAACACACCACGACGCTAAGGTTACCCCCGCCCAGGGGCCAGCTGGCCACAACATATTGATTAAACCCTGACTGAATTCTGGAGTATTCTACACAGTCACAACTCGCTACTGCGTTTGTGTACCTTCCCCTTCCCAAACAAAGTCAACTAAATCTATGTATCTCATTACACAAACGCAAGAAGTCCGCATACAAAGGCATGATAAATGGTATAACATCAAACTGTTTCAGTTTGGTTGAAAACTTGACAGGGAGCATGGAACTTGCCGTGGGTCGACTTACAAGTTAGGCCTATTGTTATAAGACTAGAATCTTTTGTAATAATTGTACATGCATTTTGCAGTACATACCTACACATCCAAACAATTATTTTTGCATATGAAATACATTGTAGTACGGAGGATAATGGCAGGCTTAAATAGACAATTTTGTCAAAGTTAACAAACTGATACAACTAACCTTGCCAATGTGTTTAATGATCATGCCCAACCTAACTACAACAGTTTATGTGACACAGAGCACAATGTTTTTACATTGTTCATTCGTTGTTGGCATATGAATTGGATAATATATTACTTTTTAAACAAATTCACGTAATATTAACAGTAAACATGATACTAACTAGTAGTCTACTACAGTATTTACAAACACATTGCAATAAATCTAATGTGTGTTACATTACCACGTTATTATTTATTTTAAAGAATAAATATACTTGCAAGAGAAGTTTGACATATTTATGGTTTATTCGTATTCAAACGCCGCAAGTACTGTTGCAGACAATGCTTATAATCAATATGGCTGCCACATAGTAAACAACAGAGTGAGCTGCGAGGAAACATCACCGTTCACTCTTCCTTTGAGTTGGGAGAAGAGAAAATACCCTCTGTGACTTCAAGAGTGAGCGAGAGAGTACTCTTTCAGCAAGTTGAGACACTGCCTAAGCACAGAACATGTCCAGTTGTGACTAACATAGATTCCCACTCCTCCTTCTCTACCAGTATATTTCTCTGCATGTATGAAGGACTGTTGTAATTAATTGTAGTAGTACGGTGAAACCTCTTTAGTACAACCTGAAGGGGCTTTAAATTTTTCACTTTGTATTAACACAGTTTGTATTAACGCAGTTTGTATTAACAGGTGCTGGCACTTCAAAAACAAATTGATAAAATCTACTATTCCTCAATTTGCTTATTGTGGGGTTTCAATGATAGATTGAGTCATACAGCATTTACTTCTGCTATGACAAGAATATCACAATAACTATTAGAGCAATAATATTCTGATCAACTGTAAAAAATTTAATAAAAATCTACAACCTATAAAAAATTATATCAAAACTATACCAATGTTACACAGAGTATTAGTGTACTGTAATTATGAATTCGTACAGAAATGTTGTGAGAGATAGTCCGGAAAACATTAAGAAAGTTACAGCTTTTCACTGAACACTGAAAATTTTGCATCATGTAGGTAAAATGCACAAGTTCATTTCCAGTAAAGAAAATAGCATAACAATTAAAACTAAACTGAAAGCGTGATTTACTAAAAATAATGAACCACTAAATTTTCAAACTCCTGCACATTTCAAGACTTCAGTACTTATAATATATAATATATTATTAAATTTTCCTCCGGCAAATAGAATTATCATCTTTAAAATATAAAGTTGTTGTATAGATATGAATCAATACACACATACACATTTTAACTTTATGCAAAAACATTTGCAGTGAAGAGATGTACTCAGAAAACAATTTAAGCTAAACACTTATTAAATTAAGTCCAAATTGTCAATATAATGTAAAACATGAATTTAAGTTTAGGCCAAAAAACTATACAAAAAAATTAATTAATTTTTTGAATAGTTTTTTGGCTTACATGCACAGTTTGTCACATGATGACAGGGCATCACTGTACACATCACTTGCTGCTAGAACATTTTCCACCACACTCAGTGCTGCAGTAGCTTCTTTTATATCTGGAAGTTGATGGACTACATCTCCAGCCACCTCCTCTTCCTCCACTTCCTCCTCTTCCTCCTCTTCCTCCACTTCCTCCTCTTCCTCCTCCACTTCCTCCTCTTCCTCCTCCACTTCCTCCTCTTCCTCCTCCACTTCCTCCTCTTCCTCCTCCTCTTTCTCCTCTTCCTCTTCCAACTCTTCCTCCTCCACTTCCTCCTCTTCCTCATCTGCCTCTTCCTCTTTATCTTCCTCTTCCTCCTCTTTCTCTTCCACCTCCTCCTCTTCCTCTTCCACCTCTTCCTCAAGTGGTTCAGCTGATGCGACATTGTCCAACTCGCACTCTGCAGTTTAGAGTAGCAGAATTTGTCGACAACTGACCATTGATGTGTGCATATTCTTAAAAGTTCCTGGGAGCACCATGTTGCTCAAGTTCCTCCCAGCCGTCCACTGTGTTGCGGTGTTGCTCACTACTATCGGTTTTACCAAAGCCACTTTTGGCAAAATTATTCAGAATTGTTGCTCCTATCACACTGTCCCATGCACTAGAAATGTTTCTGTTGGCATCTAATAAATTCCACCTCAGTTCAAAACACTTGTTATGTTCAAGCTGGTGAAGAAGGTACTTTACCAGCCTTGATCTGTAGTGTCTTTTGACAAGAGAGGATGATGCCCTGGTCAAATGGCTGTATAAAGCTGGTCGTGTTGGCTGGCAGGAACATCAATGTCACATTGTTGAGCGGAAGTTCATGTGATGTATGAGCAGCACAACGCTCCAACAACAGTAGAACTTTACAATATAACGTTGACATTTTCCTGTCAAACCTGGTAAGCAATTTAAATTGGTTTGGTGTCGCAGGGCAATCTAGCAGTATCAATACCCTTAAAACATCTGGGTTTTGTGATTTCTCCAAGCTCTAGCGGCTTGAGCTTTGTGTCTTCCAACTCTTTGTGTCGAGGACAGCACATATGTTTTTTGTGCTTCGTTGCGCTGCCACTCTTGCACGGCTTCCAACTTCTCTTTATTACTGATAATGTTTTAAAGTGTTGGTAATTGAGTGTTAGTCTTTGCAATGTTTGTTTTCGACTTTCCTTTGACAACTACGCTTAAAAAATCAATTTTGCCAAGAAAGGCAACTTGTTTCTTTTACGTTTAGCCATTTTCAAGACGTGTCGAATAACCAACGGAAACTAACGTATTTCCTGAACTGACAAAAAAAAGACAATAGTTTCTCAGTGTGACCAACTTAGCTTTATGTACAGCACAAAAAATGTTAGTGAGATTACAAGGAATATATCTCAGATTTTTGTATTACATATTCTTTACAGTATTTAAATTTTAGCAAATAAAAAGTTTACAAACACATGAAATGTATGGGGAGAGACAGTGGTAACCCACTATATATCACAACCATAGCTGCCAACTCTTACGATTTTCCCGTACAAAGTATGATTTTGTGCCCTATTGTACGTTTGTACGATTCGTGTGAATTATTGTACGATTTTCAAGCTTTTCAATTTTTTTCCGCCATTTGGTTAATTCATATTAAGAAATCTGGTACTGAAGTCTTGTAATTTCGGTACCGAACATGTGGTATGTAGATTATGAAATACAATGCCTTACACACAAATAAAATGTATAACATAACTAAAATAACAACAGAGAAATATTGCGAAAACATTTAACTCGAGTATTCTTGCTAAGCTCCCTTAAAATCATTCACCTGGAAGGTTCAAACATAACATAATCAGGGGGGGGGGTTACCAGGAAAGAGCACATAATAGCAATAAATAAATAAAATGAATCTAAATTATCTGGCAAGTACCTAATAGGGGTAGTTGGGGTAGGAGTATCTCCTTGTCAAAATTTAGAAAATAGTGTCAGTGTTTCAACATAACATTCTAAAAAATAAAAGAATGCAACAAGTTTTGTTCTTGAAGTAGTTGAAACAATACAGTGTGTGCGGGTGCGGGTGTGCATGTGCGCGTGTGTGTGTGTGCGCGCATGCGTGTGTGTGTGCGCACATGCGTGTGTGTGTGCGCATGCGTGTGCGTGCGTGTGTGTGCGTGCGTGTGTGTGTGTAATGCTTCAGAATATATTGAATGCATCTTTCGTTAGCTTGACAGCAAAATAAATTTTGGAGAAAGTACGAAAATATGGTTTTGATAAAGAAGCAGATCATTTTGTAGAAGCAGTTATCCCTATAGTATGCTTATCTGGCATCCTCTTACCTAGCTTCCATGTTGGGTCTTTACCATGATAAATACAGAACTACTTTACCAGTTGTAACCCAACACTGTTAGTTGGCTCGAGAACACAGTTACTTATTTCATACTTATTATTAACAGATTTAGTGAATTCATTAGATGATGATTTCTGCAAATAATTATCCTTAACTTTACTTACCATTTCAGAACACTCAACTAGCTTATGCTGAATTGTTTAAGCAGTACTTTATCTTTTTGCAGCAATTTCAACACCTCTTGTAATATGTTCATGATTTCTCGCATTGAACTCGTTTTTTCATGTAAAGGCGACATTAACTCTTAATAGTTTGTCAAATACTTTCTTTATTCGTGTGAACCACTTCACCATTTCTCATACAAGAAGGACAACTCCATACCATGTCCACACTGCTCAATATTTCTTCCCCTTGAATATTGATATTACCACATCTGAATTGATACCTGTAGTCACACATCTCGCATAACACATCATGTTATACCATGTGTCTACATTTGACACACTTCCAATCATATTTTAGCTACAATTTTTAAATTGTCATCTCAGTATTTGTCGCACCACTCGGCACCATGATCTGTTCATTACTGATACGCTCCAACAACGTCCATAACAACTACACACACATAACACACTGGTGCACCCATGTACACACGACAAATATCCCAACATGTTCATACACAATGATGCTGAAACCAGTGAATCCATGAACACAAACTTACTAGGTCTATATATTAACAATGAAACTGTTAGAGCCACATTCAGCATATTATTTCTAAACTCATTGCTGCCTGTTTTACTTTATTTAGTATGGTAGGTATACTAAATAAAGACTCAGCATTAATAGTTTACCATGAATATTTCCACACAATCGTAATTTAGGACAGAATGTTCTGGGGAAATTCTACTTGCAGCCAAAAGGCGTATAGAAAAGAGCACGGAAAAAAATCGGTTCAAAATCTTGTAGGCACCTTGAAAATACTGATTCTAAATTGTGAATATATTTTCTCACTCTTGATATTTATTGCAAAGAACGAAAACTCATTTCACAAAAATGAACATTGTCATCAGCTCAATACAAGAAGTAAAAATTTCGAGCATATGCCTATTGTTAAACTGACCACAAAACAGAGAGGGCCTTCATACACTGCCGCCAAACTGTGGAACAAATTTGCAAGGCACTTGTGGGATAAATGTTTCTCAAATATAAAAATGTTTAAAATTAAGAAACATATAAAAGAATTCTTAACATCCCATTAATTCTTTTCAGTAGAAGAACATTTATGTAATTAATGAGATAAGTTGCATACAGTGGCGTAAGACATGTGTCCGGGGTTTTTTTTCCTTCTTTTAATTTGGTGTTGTGACGTAGAATGCAGATCCATATCTGTAAATGACAAACTGCTATTTAGACCTGAAGAACATATTATTATTGAATCAGTCTTTGTGTGTGTATATGTATGTACACACACAGACACACACATATATATATATACACACACACACACACACACACACTGGCAGAAAATAGAAACTTATATATGTGTATATATATATATATATATATATATATATATATATATAGTGCTTTCATCTAAATTACACTGGCCTGAAAATGTTATCGCCAAAATATCTATTGGTTAAATACATGCAAGTTAACGTCTTTTAATACTGGTTTCTGTGCATTGACTCTAATTTATACTACCTGCACTGTTGCCATTATGAATCTCGTAAATATGTACACATTAAAATAAAATTTGTAATTCAAAAAGACATGATGACTTACGTAATTTAAGAATTCAAATTCTGTTCAGTTATACTGCCATTAACGACAATGCACTCAACAAAAACGACGTATTTTCTTAGTGTGTCAAAAGAAAATTGCTGTTTCTATATCAGGGTACTCATGTTGGTGATCGTAACACGTAACAACTTACAGATTACCAACGAGAAAACAGTCATTTCTAATACTTTTGAATGTGTTTTATCAGAAACCTATATTTATTGCACAACAGAAACACAACACAACACTTCACTTCCAAGCTAAGCGGTGAAAACCTAACTCTGTTGCCACCTATCGGTGGAATGTTGAACTATGTCAGCAGCACAGAGTGCTAGACACAATTCGCTAACGACTGTTGAAGTTGAACGGCCCAGATGCATCACTTTCTGCTGACACTAATTAAGTAAAAATATGCATTCAGTAAGTATGTCAATAATATCATAAATCAATATTTTTGCAGCGAACCAAGGAAGAGTTCGATGCAGAGGCACGCAAGCTGTTGTCTTACGTTAACGTTTCGCTGCACAACAAATTCCTGCTTGCGCTCTTCAAGAGGTGTCAAGGTCTTGAGTCGTCGCCGAGTCCGACGAGCGATCAGTCCAAGCGTAAAGATGCCTCGTCGAAGAGCTCGAAGCTGAGTGCCTCGACATCTGCAGAGAAAGAGAAGAAGTCGAAAGTCAAGCGGCGGCATTCCGAGAAGAGTGCTTTTGAGGTTTGTACCAAAATGTTTGCTGACTGGATGGAATTAAAGTCTGTAATTGGGTTTCGCATCTTGAGAAGAGCGAGGTAATTAGAGGTGTTTACATCTTAGGTGGAACTAGGAGAAGAATTGGCTATGGCCTATGTTAATGAAGCTTCCCAGTGTTTGCCTAGAGTGATTTCAGGTACCAATGAATGGGTAGTTCACGTGTACAGCGATTTTTAAGGTCAAAGTTCTTTTTTTGTATCTAAACTGTATACAAATTGCTTTTTGTGAGCACTTGTTCCTCTTAAAATATTGTGAAGCCATGTTAGTACTTTTGGTCAGGTTGCAGTTTAAAAATTAAACTTTTAAATGGTACAGTTTGCTAAAAAATAAGTGTTTTATTTGTTGGCTCTTTTTTGTTTTACTCCATCCAGTAGGATGGATATCACGAAAATTACTAATTTTTAGTGGTGGACTAAGTATTAAAGAAAATTTTGATGGGTCCTAAACTTAACATAACATATAACGTGTATCTAAAACGTACCAGCAAACCTTAACAGGTTATTCCTGAGGCGGATATAGAAAGTTTGATATAGGGAATCCATGGTCCAGGTCAAATAGGGAGGGCTGTAAACGTTTTAAGTTTAAGAATAAAAAATTACAAATTATTGTGATATTTTGAAAATGGCTTGCTTGACAGAAACAGATTTCTGGTCACCAATAAGTGTTATAAAAAAAAAATAACAACGTTAGGGATTTGTACATTTAACACATTTTAATCATGTTTAAATGGGGTGGCACTTTCCTTATTTCTGAAAAAAAATGTACGTGACAGTAAAAATGTACTCTTTGTGACCAAAAATAATAAAACGTCTGCAAAATTAGAAAAAGAAATGTTCCTTGCAAAAACTGTCTAAATCTCACATCTTACATAATTTTTCTCTCCAAAAATAAGGGTGGTGCTACCCCATTTGAACATGATTGAAGTGTGTTAAATGTACAAATCCCTCATGTTATTATTGTAAAGTGTGCTGGAGCCCACCCTATGCCTGATGTCAATAGTATCAAGGTGGCTGAGAGGTTGTTTCAACTATCATGTTAAAACTGTGTTGTGATTGGATGTGATGTGGTGTGGCCTGTGAAGAGCAGTTTTTGAGAAATGGTTGGGGGAGTGTGGGCTTCTTAGGAACTATATTCTTGCACCCTTATCCACTTGTTAATTGTTCAAAGAAAATGTGTTATCCTTAGTAATGGCTAAATAAACACCCAAATAATTTTTTAAGTAAATACATATAATACTGTTTAAGCAAGTGTCTGCAATTCCAGTGGTTAGCACTAGATTTGGAGCTACCAATTAAACATAAAAGATCCTCCATTTTGTAAGGCAAAGGAATTTCTTGAGGGTGCACGCGGGTCGGCGGGTCGGGCGCGAGCGGACCTGGCGGAGGTCTGTTTGCAAGGAGAACAAGGTTGGCACCGTACGTCAGTGTGTGCGCACGCGGGGGTAGCGTGGGCTGTCTAGCGGTAGTGCTGCAAGGACTTGTAACTTTGGAAGGCTAAAAGGTGAACTTGGGGCTTAAGTGTACCGCAGCAATGGAGTATCAGCCACGTGGTTGACTAGACTAGCGAGCTGTTGTCATGAAAAACCGAGTCAGCAATCCGAACGCCTGAGCGCACCCTAAAAAACTTTTGCTGTTTTTTTTTTTTGTTGTAACTGGAACTTCTCCCGGGAGACGCTGGTGTCATTGTGAAGTTTGTTTGAATTTGTCACAATAAATGGCTGTCTCATATGTGAGAATAGTGGAAAAGCCAGTGCTCAGAAACCATTAAGCTTATTTATTATTTAGTGTAAACGCCTTTAATGAACTTTTTAAGTAGTGCCGCTTCTGCAAACATTGAACCTTAGGAAAACCCTTGGCGTTTGAGGGCAGCGAGGCCTGAGGACGGGTCGCGTTACATTATTTTTTTCTGTGACATTAATTGGTAACCAGAAATCTGTTTCCGTCAAGCTAACCGTTTTTAAAATTTTACAATAATTTGTAATTTTTTATCAAACTTTGGAAGCATCTACAGCCCTCCGTATTTGATCTGGACCATGGGTTCCCTGTATCTAACTTTCTATTTCCGCCTTAGGAATAACCTGTTCAAGTTTTTCGGTAAGTTTTAGATACACATATTTTTTGAGTCTCGTTCCAAGGGGAAAAATTAAAACTTTTTGTATTAGTGAGGTACGCATCAATGAGATTTTGACTGTTATACAAAGTTATAATTACTACAGACTGATTTTCTTTCCTCTGGGTATGGGATGGAAAATTATAAAATATTTATGCTCAGTATTTTTTTTTTTTAATGAAACAATATATTAGCAAGTCAGGTAGCAAAATAATCATAGGATAACAAACCTGAAGTAAATTTCAAGGACATTCCGTAGTGTTTTTTTTTTTTTTTT
>PNEQ01000686.1:0-30018 GCA_003012365.1 Medauroidea extradentata | reverse complement strand
TACAAAAACCCTTGAAAATGTAAATTTTGGTACACGGTACCGGCCATTTTGTTCTGTAAAATCAAAATGAGGGCAGATAAAAATCAATAACTTTGGGTTTGAACTGTTGAAATATGTACATTATGTGTGACAAAATTTCAAATTTTTTCAAAATGGGTCAGCAACCACCCTTGGGTGATTTTCCATGGAATGACCCTTATATAAATGCTTTCAGCAGTCTTTAATGTATGGTAAATCCAATTTTTTCAGGCCTCATTTTTCATCATGAACTTTGATTTATGTGTATGACACACACCCCAACTTTTCAATTTGTTTTTTTTTTTTTTTTTTTTGGGAAAAAATGTGCGGGTGGTACATGGGTAAATACAGTACAGTATTCATTTTTTAGTGATGCCTCATTTTTCAGCATTATTAAGTTCACAAATTAAAACAAAACAATGTGTAAGTAATAGAAATGGGACACAATGTAAAGCACATCAGCTGTATATAACTCAGTGGCCTGCGACTAGGAACGTTAGTTCCCTAATGTTCTGCTGCTATGATTCAGATGCAGCGACTTGGACATACTCCTATCTCCAGTTACATGGATAAGGTTCCAATTTTAAGGTGGCTCCAATACATTTTGTGTGGTCCTAATGCTGTGCTATTTAAACTATAGAATTCCTACCAAAGAAATTTAGGTTTGATTTCAAATGGAGTCACTTCAATTTCTACAACTGCAAATGTGGCATACATTAATTTCACAGTGGATTTTCTCAAGCCCATTCGGTTTCACCCATGCATTCCATCACTGCCCCACTCCCATCTCATGTCCATATTAGGAGCTGGGTGAGCAACTGTTGTTTTCTCAAGTTCAGCAAGTAGGACTGAATATCTCCCGGTCTACTCTAATCTAAGATTTGTTATTGAAAATTGCATAAAAAAAAGAATCTTACTTTCATTTCATATATTGATATACTCTGGTTTACGCAAATGTACAGAAGAAAAGGAAAACAGGCTTTTCATACAAAGGCCAACAGTCACATGTAAAAGTCTATCAAATCTTTTACTTCAAAGGTCCAGTCACACGGTACTTGCTTCGTGGAAATGTTCACCAACTAAAAAACTAAAAATGACAACACTAAAACCACATAAGACAGACATAATCTTACATTTTGTTTGAATCTATTACAGAAACAAAAATAAAAATACTACACTTAAAAAGAAGATTGGCAGTCCAAACAGTGTTGGCAGAAAGTCATACAGAACCACGAGCATGTTATTTCAAAAACAGAGCTGAAGACTGCAGAGTATGTTTTGTTTAGTTGTAAGGCCGACAATGTCCCTTAGACGTGATGTAGGTAGAACTGTGGCTCTGATGGTAAGGCCTTGCTGCATTAAACAACCATCTCAGCATCTAACTACAGTGATTTAGGAAAACCACTAACTGCATCAACAGTAAGCAGATACTATGACCATGATACATTTTGTACCATTGTAAGCACACAGATAACATGCTGAAATATTTATGTAGAACCCCTTCTACAACCCCCCCCCCCCCCTCCATTGTTACGTTTTCTTGCACCTCACAAATTTTCCAGATCCCTGAGAAGAGTACAAAGGGGGTTCCACCGTATTTGAATCAGCTCCAAAAAGTCAGTTGCAATCTTAACTTGGATAACAGACATTGAATTGAAGTAACATCAATGCCTCAACAAAGAAATCTTTGTGTATACGATACCTAGGTTGCAACACTTTTTATCTTTGATGGCACAATAATATCAGCAAAAGAGGTTATCAGTCGCAATGAAGTTGTCACATCATACACAAAGAAAGCATTCAAGAGATGATCTGCCATATCTGTGTTGTCACACAGCTTCAAACACATCTACTCACAGGAAGTTCTCCCTACGCAGATCAATGTGTGAATGTAGACACACCTAACATTTCAAGACATGGAAAGAGATTTCACTGCTAATAAACTTGCATATTACACTATCTAAACTATTTCACAGTGACTAGTAATGGTTGGACACTAAAACATACAGGAAATCCTGACTTCTTCAGGTCTTCCAAGCAAAACATGAAATTTTTCACAGGCTTATGTGGGAATAAAATTTTCATTCACAACTGGAAAACAACAGTTAATATGCTCACACAACATCCTGCAGTTGTTTCAGATAAATCTGCGGCACAAAATATAGCTACTATAATTACCCCTGCTCAAAAATCTGACGAACCTTCAGTTATTACTATAATGATGAACATTCCAAAATGTAAACATGAGCAACTACAATATTGCATCACTACTGTGTTTGTTTAATTAAAACTGTCTGCAAGTAACTGGTTTAAGTTCAGTAACAAAATGCCACGTTTGTAATAAAAATTCTCAGGTTTTTCCTTGCTCCATACATGTCCTTGCCAATTCTGAATTTTCTCTGATCACAGATATGTCTGTAAAGTTGAAGGTTTAGGAACAGAATGTCACTACCACGTTACTACTATGCAGGGGTATACCCAGACCGTCAGCTTGAGAGGATAGGTGCAGCCTTAATACTTTTAATATGTAGAATGGGAGGGACGTTACGTAATTGTAGCATAATTTTAAGTCATAATAAAAATAAATGTATATCTTTAACAATTATGATACTATTTAAATTCACGCCAGACTTAAAAATCCACGGAAGAAATTAAGATCAACGTGAACTACGTATTTTGGAATAAAAGAGGGAGAAAAAAAGGAGAAGTAAGATGTGTCCACATTCCCTGTGGTCCCTCATCTGGATCCAGTCATGAGCTTATATTTCATGAAACCTGTACTTAGAAGAGTACGCCTGAACAATCACAGTCAATGTACTGCAGGTCTCATGACTTACGGTGCATAGCTAGCACACTGGGTCAAGTTGCTGTGCAACGATACATCAGAGACAACGTCTACCGTCCAATTAAATATGTATGTCTTGTCCATTATATATAATAATAATAACAGGTGCAATGGGATTTCATAGTAACATAATCCAGTGCATGCTATGCAATATGTACTTACATTATCGCCGCACATTTTTGACCCAGAAAATTGGATGCAGCCATTATGAGGTGTACCAAAAAAAAAATTACTGATAAAGAATTTTTGGTGTGAAATATAACTTAAATATACACTTTTTTTTTTTTTTTTCATATTTACTTGTCCATAGTGTGGCCATTTCCCCAAAAACAAAGAAAAATATTTCAGGGATGCATAGTAAACATGGAACAAATAAAATAATATAAATCTTGTTTATCCATTCATGTGCGTTACTAAGTGAAACTCGTTTAAAATTATCCCATATAAAATGTTTACATATTATGGTGCATTATAAGCAAGTTAATATTTGTCATTAAGTAGTTTATAAAAATTCTGTATCACGCTTGAAACGTTACAACTCTCCAGATGCAGCTACGTTATCGACAGCGCACCATCGACCAGTGAAAAGACTCATCGTGTCTGGCGATAGGTCATCTGGAGGATCTAGACCTGCACGCCTTGCCGACTTGTACCTAGATGCTCGGTTCAGCCACCATATCAAGTAGGCACAAAATACGGAGGATCTAGGTGCGTATGCTGTTAAATTCCTCATGTTTACAATTCTGGCTAAGACAAAGCTATCGCAAAACTTGGTCCCTTGGAAAAGTCTTACAGAGTTTTACTATATTGTGCCCTCTGTTCAAAAAGATGAGGTGTGGCCATTATGCAGTTTTTAAAAATACTGCTTTAAGCCTTCCAAAGTAACAGTGCGGCCATAATGCGAGTAAATACAGTACATTACGTACTGCGAATTATAGCGCATTGTGACTTGTATGTTTTGTTCTCTAGGTGCAGGGGGTTGGTCACACAAAATACAGTATTAACATTCAACTTTGCAGCATCCTGTATATTAGTGTCATTAATCAGCATAGCGGTTCTGATATACTAATAGTAAGTTGTTTAAAAAAATTGAAATCACTGCAAAACTACCAGCCATGACGTACATATGATGAAAATACGAAAAATATTATTTTTATTACGTATTCTCGACAAGATAGACTTTAAAAATGCTCGTATTATTATGAAGAGCCAACGGACAGAGATAATTTGATATAGTCTACACAGTATAAGTTTGCATTATTTGTAAGGACAAGATTACCAATTTAACAGAGATACCTGGTCAAGTATGCATTTTTATGAATCATACATACTATATACAAAAATATCATAAAATCTTGCCACTATCTTGACCTTTAAACTATTATGTCTCCCTAGAAAAACAGGGTTTCTGCAATACTGATTAGACACACGCTTCTTACAAGTTATGTACAAAGAAATGTCAATCAGACAATACTCACTATACGTGCTCACACAGCAGTCTAGTATGGTGGTGTTTCTTGGGCCATCTCAACTACAGCTTATATTATACCTATCATAAAGATAAGGCTCTGTTTGTCCAGAACGGAGCGTGCCGGCAGGTAAACTGACCTTCAGGTCGCAGGTAGTGTTGAGCAGGAGGTTACTAGGCTTCAGGTCTCTGTGCAGGACGTTGGCAGAGTGAATATACTTGAGCCCTCGCAGTATCTGGTACAGGAAGTAGCATATGTGGTCGTTGCTGAGCCGCTGTAACACACACGTCACCTCATATCACCCACCGGACAGCAGCATTGTCTCAACTACAACATCCATGCTTCTTCAACATGCCAGATTAGTTTAGAATGATTAAAAAGCTTAATCCAAAAATAAAATTGAATGAGATTTTGCAGCCATTTATGGGCTTACTACAGTACCAATACTGAGAACCCAAGTATAACTAGGAGACTTCTCAATACATCAACTTTTAAAGTAACTCTTTCTTACAAAACAGCTGCCTAAGTAAAATATCTTGAAGAATATTACAAAATTATTTTTTACTACACAAAATTCTGCTTAAAAAGGGAACTGTAACATTTCATTTCAGGTTTTAGGTAATAATAAATTCGCAAAGATTCTATTATAGCTGCATTCTTTACCAAATATTACATTGATAAGATTTGTTGGCAAGCATTACATTTAAAAATTGATATAATGAAAAGTAATTAATTTTAACAGTGTGTTACCATTTAACTATGTATTGTAGCCTCAAGCTTAGTACACGGGTCGGGAGAAAAAAGAGAATCCAACAAAACCCACTGGTCATTGGCAAAGTCCACTAAGACTCCTCAAAACTGCAAAGTGACCCTATGAGGACCTCAAACCAGATCACTGCGATGGTAGACGAGTGGTTCAACTACTATATCACCGCCGACTAACCCCAGTGAAACGTTGACCATATTTTACTTAGTGTAGTCATAGACTAAGGGAGAAATGTTGCTATAATGTCGTCCACTAGGATATTGCATGAATTTTTAATGGCAATTCCAATAAAGGTACTATTAATAGATACAGTAGAACCCAGTTACAACATTTCTTAAGGGACCAGAGATAACTTTATAACACTCAGGGTAAATTTCTATTGTAAAACATGTCTGTGGACCAAAGTAGCTTTATAGGCAGGAAAATGTAATGTATAAGAGAAATGCCACCCCAGCAATAAATTGCCATTGTGATAGAAAAATCAATTAATCAAATTTTTAGGATGCAGACGAAAACATTAAAATTCAGACAATGAATGCTACATGTGCAAGTTACTTTGGTGCTCCGTGCAATTCATCCCACTGCTCGACGACTAATTTGGCTCGTCTTAACGAGAGGACTCTTTCTTTCTGTCGGAGTTCTCTTCAGCCATTGGTCACCCAAATGCGCCTGTCTAAACAGCCAATCTGTGATTCAGCATGAACTGGTTTGACACAAGTTTTTAGAATCTTGTAAAGGGCTGTTGATGAAATTATTTTGGTTGTTGGCTACAAAATTTCTTCCATGGACCACATTCACAGAAAAAAAAACAGAGCCTAAATCCATGTAGATTGCTCTGTAAATTCTCTTTTCAATTCAATTGTAAAACTATGCAAACTTAATTACTAGGAAATAAACTGTATGTAACATGGGAAAAAATTCTGGCTCAAAATTCAAGGGAAAAAAATGCAATTTAAATAAGGGTGCTGTCTAACCCAAAGCCCCCAGCGACAGCAAGGATAGGGTTTCAGTAACGAGCACAGCATTATATACATCTCGACTAAGGCCACATTGCAACAGGAACTTTTATACCTTAAAAACTACGAGCTAAAAGTATTTTGATGACTCAAAAACATTCAATAACATATCACAAATTTTTTCCACAGTTTAATTCTTGTAGAAATATTTTCCTACTTTTAATGCGGAAATATATTTTCGTCTGAACACAATACCCTGAAAGGTGACAAAGCCTCCCCAAGTAAAACTAAGTTGTAACTAAATATTTTAATTTATTTACACAGTTTATGTGCCCTCGGACAGCACAAATATGCGGAGGAGGAACATGAGGGAACAGGGTAAGGAGTCAGCATGGGCCTGTTTAACAAAACAACCATTCCAGCATTTGCCTGGAGTCATTTAGGAAAACCCTGTAAAACCTAACTCACGATGGCTGGAGCCAGGGATTGAACCTGAAACCTCCCAAATGTGAGGCAAAAGTTTTGACCACTGGCCTTGGTTAGTAAAATTAGAAAATGTAAATGGTCTGACAAAAACACGAGACATTACTTTACCTGAGTTTTTAAAAGTTTGTAAAGATCTGTTTCCATCAGACACTGCACTATGTAGACGTCTCTCATCTGGTCTATGTTTGTAGAGCGAAGGATATCTCGAATATCAATTATCTGAAATAAAACTACATGTTGCACCATGAAAGGCTCCATTTTATCCAAATGGATTAAGATAAGAGCATATTTCCACAATGTTTTATCAAATCCATTTGGCACAGTTCGTGTCTACGAATCACAGGACATCCTGTAAATCAATACCCCACATTTATGACATGATAAATAGTTTAACATTTGTAAAACTGTTTCATAAAATGGCTTGAGGTAGTGCAGGTACTGAAATAAAAAATGTTCTATTTGCAACCCCCTGTGCTAAATTAATGGAAACTTTCCGGTAAGTAATATTCCATGCCCCATCCATGGCCAAACGTATGAAAAATTTCAAACTAAAGTTATAAGAAACATTAAATAAATTGATGATTGCAGTAGAAGTTTCACTTTTAACAAGGGACGGACAGCTAGGAAGCATCCCAATGTCGGATTGCGTTACAGAGCTTATGGCATGTGCTGCTGCCAGATCAAAGCCACATTATGAAGTTCGAGCTATGTACTGCTTCATAATTTTGGGTACAAGAATATATTTTACATTTTTAAATTGATATTATCGTAACTGGTATAAGATTATGCTTCAAAATATTTATCAAATCATATTTTTATATTATTGTAAAATAAGAAACGGTTCACATAATCCACAGATTGAACCCATTACATTAATAGTAACAAGCAATTCATAGTAAAGAAATAGTTATCATATACCTTTTAATCATTAAACCTACTCCTGAAGAAAGGCGAGATTTCGTCCGTTGGACTAGCGTCTGTCTAAAGTCAAGAATGTGGTACGGGTAAATGATTATGAAATTGATGACAGAAAACCAAATGTCGTGTAGAAACTGTAAAATCTGGCTGTTTTTGCCACTATTATGTTTTCGGAAGAATGTTATAAAACAAAAGAGTATAACGTTTTACCATGATGCCAACTTAAGAGACTCTTTCATTTTCACTACTTTTGCGACACTTATTTTTTAAGCCTAAACAAGAGCAGATATCAAAAATTTGTCCAGTATTATTCAAATTTGTATTAATATGACTATATTGTTCTTCCAAGGAAAAACATTAAATTGAAGCTAATTTATTTTTGCCTTGGGGAGGCAGGGTGGGGTGGAAGGACCAATATACACAGTAAAGACAGGAAACCAAAACACAAAGGTGGCAACATTTTTTGTAACTGCTCCAGTTTAGGCTTTCATTAATTTATTTATAGCATCCTGTTGACCACAGTTAACTATATACAGTATACAACAATTATACTTGTACATATTTGCAGTATAGGATCTGTCTTTTAGAAACAAAAAATACCTTGCACTATGAAATATTCTTACACACAGCACAATTCATAATGCACATAATTATTTTAAATACATAGATATTACAATTTCTTATATTAATAAATTTAAGATTTGCAAATAAACATACAGATGAATGTTAGACCTTTTATTAACTCAATAAAATATGTTAGGCCTGCATTAAAATATGCATTTTTCAGAAAAACTTTTAAATTTAAGTTTATATTTCTTACAATTAAAAAAAAAAAATAAATAAAACTGGTGAACTCTATTTTATATGCTAACTAACACCCATAAAGTTTACACTTCTTTCATACATAGCTGCATTATGGTAACTTACTTTTAAATCACTATTTAATGTGTAAACAGAATGTTTAAGTACTCAACATTTCTTCAACATTATGTCTACATATTTAATTGGTTAAACTAGCGACCTATGCTTTATTCCATTAAATCACATTTTGTTCTAGTTTATATCTCAAGAAACAAATTTTTATGTATAAAACACAATAATTCAAGAATGTGTAAGGAATGCATTGTTAAGATGCCTATTTTTAAAAATGAGATTTTGCAACTATAGGCCTATCTATCTTACATATAATTCTCACAACATTTTTGAAGTTTAAAAACTTTTTTTTGCGTGAGTAGATTTATCTTTAGAACGTGATAGCATACCTTAAGAAAGTATCAAACAAAGAATAGTATATCATTTTCATATCACCTTTATTTTTTTAAAACAGTCTTTAAAGAAAGAAACCTCCTGATCTCTATTTTTTTGCTTATCATACTTATACACTACACATGTTCTATCCAATTTAACTTATGGTATGTGTAAACACCCATTAATTTTGTGTTACATGTACAATAAATTTTGTATATTGTTTATTTAAATATTTAAGTTACTTGAATCAAATTATTACCCTTAATGTTCTTTAGAATAAAATTTGTATGATTTGTCTTAAGTAAATTGTATATTAATTCATTTTCAATTAACAAAAAAATAATAACAACTGCACAAATTATAGACATAAAAAAAATCTGCCAACTAAAGAAAGACTGTATGTTATTTACTATTATTGTATCCTGACAGAACCTCATAGTCTGTAAAGATGACGAAAGTGCGAGCGGTCGTCTGACGGCTTGGCTTGGTGGGCGAGTGTCTACCTAATACGCATCATATTTCACAATATGAGCAAGAGGGAATGGTTACAGTTATTGTGGGCAATGCTTTTAAAAATAAATTCAGCACATTATGAACAACTTTCTCACTCTCATATCCCATCTAACTTCAATAGTGAAGTTTCTCACTGACCAACCGTTTAATGTTTCGTTCTGTAATGAAACGCATGTAAGGTTCGGAAAATTTTTCTATACAATCTACAAAGAAGACAATTTTTAGATTTCTGAATTTACTATTGGCATCTAGATATGTAAATATACGGCCCATAAAAATTTGAATACAATTTTGCCATTAATTCTTAAGTTATGACAATATATTTAATAAAGCTAAAAACAGTATAAGTACAAAGTTTTTGTTTTTGAATATTTTAAATCCCTTAAAATGGCACAAATGACGTAACAAATAGGTTCCTACATCATCAGATGCACGTTACGATGCTGTACAGCATGCAAAAGCTTTAAGATGAAAGTTACAATACGAAATTGTTGGATTTTTAGCAACTGTGCGCGCTGAAACAAGGACAGTGCTTATGGCAGTTACTGTGCATTGGAAAGAGAGAGCGAATGCCCATATAACTCCATACTGCAATCTTAGCGTAAGATGCTCTATAGAAAATGTTTCAAAAGGAAAAAAAAATTGCCAATGGCTTAAAAAATGTTAATTTTACAGTGAAAAACCAATAAAATATTTTGCCAAAAGTTGTTAGTTACAGAGAACATAGTTTGGGGGCGGAGAGAAAACTGAAACAAAAATTTATCTGATTTATGAACAATGAATACTTACAAGACAATCAATGATATAAATTTAGAACACAAGAAAGTAGTAATAACTTACTTGCAATATATTACATAGATTTACATATGGGCGCTGTAACTCCAAAATGCAAATATTTCGGGAGAGAGAATTTAAAGTTTTTATCCGTGTTAAACTTCAGGGATTACTTTATTTAACACGTAATGCAATGGAAAAATGTAGCGGACTAGGACGCACACCATTTGGTAAGTATGTAGACCTCACTGCAGACAATTCTGTAGTTGTCAGGTCTACTTTCAATGTTTTGTGACTTACACCACTTGGCAAGTAACCCACCCACATATTAGTTGTCCTGTTGAGGCTTAGCACATGTGCACTATAGAAGGGGGTAAATAACTTTTAATTATGTATTAATTGATGGTATTATAATCTCTGTACATCTTTAATGGACGACTTGAAAAGAGGCGGAGCTTCAGTCTGGTGTGGGATATAATTCCTATCTCCACGGATACCGCAATCGAACATAACCATAATTTAGTTGTTTGGCTTCTCATCTTCCGCGTGAGATGTATGTCAAGAAAATTGATTATTTGTTTGGAATTTTCTGCTTTTTCAGGTAAACATTGATCTTATGCATTTGCGTATCTTAACAATGAAATTGAAACCAATATTATTTTACTCTTGTGTGCAAGTCTATGAGTACACACAAATGTTTGGTTTCTGCCATCAACAACAAACCAATCAGTATGTTTGTAAACAAGCTTTGCTTCCCAAAGTAATCTACCTCTGCGGTGTGACATCAGAGGGCATGTACTTCCAAGTCGTCCATTTGCGAATTACCTTAAATTGGTTTGTATATACTGTATTTACGTACACAAACTTTAAAGAAAAGAGTATGTATTCTGAAATTACTTTTTAGGTATTTACGTAAACTTCACTTTAAAGCAAAAACCACCTTGATATCTCAAACGGTTCATGAGATACGGACGATTAATTGAAAACACATTTAATATTTTCACTGGCTTTCAAGGGAGAATTTTGAAAAATCCTAAAATTACACTTTAGACATTTACATGAACACCATTCTCAAGCAAAGATCACCTTGATATCTTAAGTGGTTTACGATAAATAGAGGATTTATTGATAACACATTTAACAGCTTTTCATCCCTTTAACTTCCAAATTTTGAAACACCGAAAAATTATGAAAAATGCATTTGCTTACGCAATGTTTTGAAGTAAATACTGAACAATATATCATCAGGTTAGAAAGTTATCGAGAATTTGTAATAACAGGTTTTGCCTCTTTTCACTCCTTTAATTTTTGATTTTTGAAAAATCCTTCCTTAGTAGATGCCTACGCCGTGAGGGGAAGCTACGTTGAAAAAGTCACGTTTCTAAGTCAAGCGGTTTGGGCTGTGCGTTGATGAGTGAATGAATGAGTGTGCATAATAAATTTTTTTTGGAACACTGCAGAGATTAAAGAGGATAAAGTATAATTTTTACTTCTGAAGGCACTTGTTATGGTAATTACACAGCTAGAATAAAACATGAAGTTGATGGGAAGGATTTATCTATGTAGGTATGTATGAAGAGTATATAAACTAGTGTAAAAGAATATTTTTAAAAACTGGTAGCACGCAGCAACAAATAATTTACATTTAACATAAACCATTATAAATAAATGAGTGTTTGTGCGTGGCTGTTTAGCAGAGCTGAGAAAGCTGTTCAGTTTTTCTAGCACTTACCACATAAGTGTTGTTTTAGAAACCCAAGTTAGAGCCTTACTTGTGGTTACGCATCAAGAGAACTTGTATACCCTATTATGTAATGAGCATAGGTCAGGTCTGTGATTGGCTACAGGGAATTGTGCAGTTAGATGTGGCCAGTTCCCCCTCCTATTGTTTAGAAAACATTTTCACGTCATAGTGAACAGATGTGTTTTGTGACTAAGACCCAAATAGTTATCTGAAGTGTGCAGCTGACTGGTACTCAGCGTACTTGGGCAGCACCGCGGTGGCCCTGCGGTCAGACCACTCGCCTCCCACCAAGGCAATCTCGGCTCTATTCCCGGCTGGGTTAGGCCCCAGATTTTCGCATGTGGAAAGCTTGCCGAACGAGATGCCACTGGTCTGCGGGTTTTCTCTGGGCTATCCAGTTTCCCCCGCACTTTCATTCCAGCACTACCCCAGTCACCTCATGTCAGCCCTCCCCAGCACTAAAGACCAAGATGTTAAGTTGCTAAGTTTTCCAGCAGCAGATACAGCAGCAAGCCCTTGTGATGACAATCTGATGTTAAATTACACTATCCAAAATACAGAACCAAATTACTCTAAACTTAAGTCACACTGTGTCTCAACATTCCATTCTATAAATTAATTTTCTATGTACAAATAAATGTGACAGTAAACTTAAGACGTATCACTGAACAAACGTGTTACCATATTTTAAAATTTTGCAAAGCATCAATTTTTTATTAATTAGAAGGCTGCTGTACATAAAATTATTGGCCTATTTGTTAAAATTGTTAGTGTGCGTTATGTAGACAAACAATACGTACATGTGCGTGCGACTGCTTTCAACATGTATTGAAGTTTCAGGATGATTGATAAATGAATAAATAAATAAATAAACAATAGGTATCTTAAAAGTCCTGACCACAAGACATCCACAACCATGCGAAAACAACACTACAATGTCAAATACGTTATTGGATATACGATGTTTGTCGTGGTCTTCCATTGCCTTCTGGAGACACAAACATATGTTCTTATTAAATTTTGACCAAATTCACAACACATTCTTGACCATCCTACAAGAATATTATTTATATTGCCCAAATAAATGATTTCTCACTCAATTATAGGCATACACGAAGAATACATTTTTGGTGAACTGTCTTCAACCTTTATTTCTGTGGAATGTTTATGTTCTAAACCGACTCAACATACGTGACTGAAATACTGGACGCACGTCGCTACACTACACTGAGATATATGTATACATAGCATATGAGTCATTCATTGCAAGTCAATTTGCTGTCAAAATGTCTTGGATGTAACCAACCCACGGAATGACCCATAATTAATTAACGTACATATTCACTAGTAACCCATATTTTACAGAAATCAAATTAACTACTGTTGCTGTCAGTGCTGTCTTCATTCAAACATCAAATTCTATGTGTATATGTAGTTGCATCAGTTTGGCGGACTCACCTGACAGCAGCCTAGCATTCTCAGTCCTATACATGCCCCAGCTACAATCAATTATTCATTGGCACATAACATTACAATTGGGTAGCAAGCAATAGTCGTACGAGATATTTCCTTATTTGCTACTGGCTCGTAGCAGTAAAGGTGTTTCGTAACAGCTGCCAGCTAATTACAGACATGACTTTGAAGCACGTGTTGACATCCAACCTGACCTGCGGGCTTATTATGTACCACCGCCCCAAAGTTGCTTCGTGTGCAATGATTTTGCAATATCGAAAATCGCTTGAAATAGGTATTATTTGTCGAAATTCACTATCATAATAAGGTTTTATGTTCTGAAGTAACAGAGGCGGAACCATAACCTAATGTTGTAGTTCGTGAATACATCAAAGACTAATGAATGGATAAATCCCACACACAGCTGTAGTATTTTTTTTTTTTTTTGTTATGTGCTTTATGTAAGGGAGAGTAGCAAAACAATAGCTACTTGGGAAAAGTAGGCAAATACTGGACATGTGCAACACATTTGCAATGAACAGAATCAATTTTCAAATGCTACTTCATATCATCAGAGGGTCGTGATTTTTGTCTCAAATAGACGACATTGGATGTTAGCTGGCAATTTTTTAAAGTAAAAGAATAGATTAGAAAAGCGTCTGTGTTACGTAATAGGCAGAAACAACTTTCCATATTTAAATTAATTGATATTTCGTACCTCTTCTGAACCCTGCAAAAGGCCACATGATTGCTATGTCTGAGTATTTTGTAGGTTACGCATCTGTAATAAGCATACGTGAAAATAATCACCGATATAACAGAACTACAGTAAGCCTACAATGAAATCATATTCCAGTCTATAAGATGTGCGCTATTTTTATTTTACTGTATTTGCTCTCGTGTAAAATTGTTTGCAAGAACTTATTATGTGAAGTATATTAGTTGTGTTTCATATTTATCTACATGTTAGCTAATATATGTTGTTCATTTCAAATTACTATCAACACAGCAAAATGGCTTCAATGCTGGAGTATGCAGCGGCAGAGTGGGCTATGTATGTTGCAGCTGAGGTGCAGGAACTTCTGATGGTACAAATAAGGGCACAGAGATGGGTGAAGGGTAGGCCCTAGGTGGAGAAGAGAAGGGCAGGTTGGAAGGCGTAAGGTAGTTAATTGGTAGGTTATCTGTACTGAAGGAAATGAGATGTAGTGAAGGACAGGGGGAGAGTTCAAAAACACTAGTATAAACTGTAGGCCTACAGCGAGGATTGGGATGGTTTCACTGCCACCTAAGGGAAAGTATAGTGGAAGAACCAGTGAGAAGATTCAAAGGTCGTGGTGGAGACCGGAGCAGGGGAGACAGTCTATCCTCGTGGCGTCGGCCGTATTTTGTAAGATCACTTTAGACTGTGTAGGGAGTTGTAAGGTGTAAGAAGGGTTCGGACAGGTTGGTGTAGATGGGCAGGAAAGTCACCTCTACACAGGGTGACAGCTATATTGCGAGTTTATTATGCACAGGGGGAAGGGAATTACCTGAAAACACTTTTGTGCTTAATTATTCTGCCTTTTACTGTATATGGCAGGGAATAAAGTTTTTTGTTCGACTTGATAGTGGCCAATTGCCAGTACATCAAATTTCAAGCAACTTGCCAAGCAATTATCCATTGAGATAACCTACAAAAAACGTAATGTCATAATATATTTGTTCGCTTGCAAAATACATAATGCAGTAGTAGACTCAAAACTGTGGGACGTTTGTTCTATTGCCTCCGCTTGCAAATTTAGACTACTCAAGGCAACATTATCCTGTTGTAGTAGTTGCATAATGCCATATTTTAGAGTTCTGTACATTTTCAACAAAAACCCTACTTACTGAATGCATTAAATAATAACACTACTTACAAGTGTCATACGTTAAATCGTTTTATATTTATATTTCGCTATCACTATTGCAACTAGCTGCATGACGGACAAAATATTAATAAAATCTACCAGTAGACCTCTGTTAAATACATATTCGACATGAGTTCATTTCTTACTAATTCCACTGGTTTGCCGTGTTCACAACACTAAAAAAAGCTTTAATAACTACGCTAAAATATTTCATTTCTATCACAATTTTTGGATGTAACGCAAGTAAACTCCCCTGCGAGTCATATTTGGCTGCATCAATAGTTAGCGTGTAGCAAACAGAATAAAAGGCATAAAACATCTTCCATGTAGTAAAACCTTTAATTAATGCAGGCATACAATAACGAGCATTTAATCGCCTACACGAATTATTCAACTTATACGTATTTTGGAAATACATTTCTCTGCTTTGCTCGTGTTTACATTTACAATCAGCTGATTCTGCCACAGAATAACTATGCGCCATAGAATAAGCAGTGTTAGATATAGACATTCGGAAGAAAATCAGAGGCGCAAACATACAAAACATAAAAGTTTTCTTATTTTCGCAGTAAAAATGGAAATTTATTGCGAAACAGGATAGCCAACTGCTTTTTACCGCCGAACTAAAACTTCTGACATCACTTCCTTTAACGAAAAGCTTTGCGCTGAAGGATACTATAACGCCTGAAGCAAATATTGTCGTACATAATCGCTCGAGGAAAGTGAAACGCTATCTCGGAAGTGAGCGGAAAGCAAGTTGCTTCGTTAGTCGACTTTGCGTCGGTGGTACATAATAAGCCCGCTGGAATGTATATCTGTGAAATTAAGGTACCTCTACCTCAAAATATGTAACATCTGTCATACTCAATATACTCTGGTGCACGATTAAGTTAGTACTCCTGAAAACCATCTTGTATAAAATAATAATTACAAGATACAATTTGTTGTGACCCCAGCTGTTAAATCTTCTATCTGCGTTGACTGTTACTGAGGGTAGCTTGTTAATACTAAAAAGTGACACTCTTGAAGCAATCTGAACCCTGTTGTCATGGGAAATATTCCCAAATTTAAAATAGGCGACCAGAATGCAGACACTGCAGTTGGACCAGTAGGTTTTCTCAGTGTAATTCTCATTCTCCCTGCCAATACATTCAGTCAGTTCTGTGGCCTCAAGTTCTAGGTTGTTATACATTATGTCTAGTCCACTTGGACTCGAGTCACACCACACTAACATGTTTTTAAATTGGTTCACTGTACCAATCACACAAACAACTGTTCAGCATGACACAGCCAAATTTTCAACAAAAAAATTTCTGTAGCTAGGTACTTCCTACATTTTCAGAGAAACTACTAGTCTATCGCTCATAGCGGAGTAAAGATTTGTTCCTGTAGCAGTATATAAGTAGGTTCTATTGTATCTAACATTTTCTATAACTTACGGTCATTTCATAATTCACTAATCACACTTAACTAGTACATTATAAATTTTTCCCTTCCATCTCACTGAAGATGAACAAGACCTAAAGACATACACACACTGAAACAAAACACTGTTTAATATGACGGAACAGTTAAAAACACTCACATTTTCATGTTTAAACCTTGTCAATATCTTGATTTCCCTCAATGTCCTTTGGCAATACGTTTGATGTTCAAAAGGTGAAATTTTCTTAATAGCTACTTTTGTCTTCGTCACATTGTCATAAGCAGAGCTGAAACAAGGAAGAATTGTATCATCAGTTTATAAAATTATCTGCCTTCACATTATACTTACCTACAGTTTGTATAAAAATGCAAAAGACTCTTCTTGTAGGACTAACAACCACAAATGTCATGCACATGTGAGTGAACTGAAACTATGCACACCCACAATACACTAAAAAACTTCCTCGTGTAGAGAAATATTTAAGCACATAGAATTAGTCCCACAACATCCATGCTGGTAGACGTACATATTAGTTTCAGCAACAATCTGAACAGTAAACCATGGCTTCACCCCCACCACAATATCTGATCATTAAGGGCGTTGTACCTGTAAAATTTAATTTTTTTATATTTGTGCCAAACACAGTTCAACTTTTGCACATCAGGTACCACATCATTTCCCCAAATAAAAAAAAATTAGGCCCCAGCATAGTTTTTGCAAAATCACTCATCAAAGTCACAAAACGGCCATTACGGTGCAGCCAAAATCAAAAAAAGTAATTAACTAATGAAATCAAAATTACAGGAACTGAAAGTCAGTGTATCAATGCATTTCATGACATGTTTGACAAAAGTTAGTTTTGAATATTTCAGTAGTAGCCGGAAGTCAAAGTTATGCAAAAATTTACTCATTTTCATCAATTTTTAAAAAATACAAAAATGTATCGCTTTGTGTTTACAAAAGTGTCGAAGTAGTTCACATCATTAAATACAGATATGAATTATCTTGTTTCTACAAGTTAATTATTTTTTATTATTTTGGCTACACCGCAATTGCCATTTTGTGACTTTGATGTGTTATTATGCTAAAACTATGGGCCCTAATTTTTTTTTATTCTGGGAAATGACATGTTATCTGACGTGTAAAAGTTGAACAGTGTTTGGCAAAAATATAAAATTTTGAATTTTTACAGGTCCAATGTCCTTAAAAATAATGTAATATACTCAAGACTTTAAATATTCCAGTGAGCAGAAGTTAAAGTGCAATAACTGTTTGCACAACACTTATTGCAATGCTTTGTCCCTCAATACTCAAATGGTCACTAACATATACATTGATCATTGCAAATCATTCTTTATTCATGCAGATGCCAACAAGTTAGGTATTCTATGACTAATTAAAAAGAAGTTGAAGGGATGGAGGAGAGGTTGTTCAGGACAGTGTTGCAGAATATTCTGAACTAAATTTGATTTATTAGCATCCTCTTTTACACGACATGTGTTCAGATTTGTCAAATTGGAAGTTTGTACACTTTGGACAGTCCACACCAATAAATAACATTACAAAAGTTTCAATCACTTATTTACAATTAAAAAGCTGTCCCTGTAAAACTGGCATTGTTTTTTAACTTTATAATCAAGGCTCGCTATCTAGGCTTATAGCATTGCACAGTAGCAATACTTTTTTTCCCTTTTAAAGTACTTTTTCATTCATTTCAAAGGCAATTGTTTGAAATTTGCGTGCATCAGTAATTCGTGGTTTATTTAATGAAAAATATGGCTCTGTAGGATTGGTAATTTAAATTTAAGTCAAAATTTAGAATCTATACGTATAAATATTATCATTATTCCCCAATAGAAGAGCATTTCAACTTTAACATTAATCCTGATATCACTTTTTTAAAGTAAGTTACAGCATCCCCCCCCCCTAAATCTCTTTGTATGTTTAGTGTGGGTGACTTTTCTCGTTCTTCTGACCATCGATTTCCTGCAGTTCTCTACGTGTAATAATTTCCTGTTCTGTAATTATTAGTTGTTCTGGATCATTTTGTGTTTCTGACATCCACTTCATTATGTTTTTGCTCGCACTTATAATACTGGATATTCTATTAATGAAGCAGCTTGAGATCATCCTGTGTCTGTTATTACACGTGTGTGTGATTAGCAGAGTCACTGCCATTGGTTTTTGTCTTGGCTTCTATTTGGCCAATTGAGCTCTGGAATGATCGTTGCGTAGCAAGTCTCCACATGTAAGCCTGTGATTGGTTTACATCAGAATAAACTACGCAGTCAGTTTAAAGCCATTATCCATCATTTCTACTTTCACGATAATAATTTATTTATTTCTTAATGAGACACGATAGCCTATCAAAAAAGTGTTGCATAGTTTTGTTAAAAATTGCTCTTACTAGTCTAATTTTCTAGACAAAAAATTATTCAGATTTCGCTAGTTAATTAATGAGTATTTACTTAATTGCATAATTAGCTAAAACCACTGTGTATTTTGTCTTGAAAAAATTAGTTAACATAGTACTCACTATTCTTAACAAAACTGTGCAACATTTTCCAATATACCTGCTTTCATTTAGGATTTTAAAAACAATTATCGTAAATGCAATATAAATGACGGACCATGGCCTCCAGCTCGAGCAACATCCCCATACCATCGTGAAGTAAGCATCGCACCACAAGGTAAGTTCGTCACGCACCGCAGAGGTCCGGGCCCTGCACAACATGTTACAGTTTAATTGCTTTCTGAGTGCCTACCTCTACAGGTTGCTAGCATGAAACAAAGTATTGTGACATGCCAAAGTTAAAAAAAAAAAAAAAAGGTGATGTTCTTCCCAGGATTGAATATCTTAATTATTTTGGATTATGTATCAACACCATGACGGAGTCGAGATTCTCTAACCCTGGGGAGACTGCCTGCTCCTGTTATTTTCTTCCAGACTCGTAGAATTAAAGAATTAACTTACCAAAGTAATGTTTTTGAAATTTACTATTTAAGATGCAATACTATTTACAGTCTACTTAGGCAATCAAGAGCTTGCAATACTTACCCCTACAAAGATAATTGAAGTGCACATTTTCCTAAAAGACTAAACTAAAGACGTTACTTCGTGTTACCATAATTTTTTTCTAATATTAAGCACTGAAAGAACTATATACTAACTAAAACAAGACTATCTATGCAGGCTGAGAACACGGATAAGATTTATAACAACTGCCAATGAAAATACTGCAAGATCACGCAAAACTGATGTAGTGTGCCATATCTAATATGATGTTAAAAAAAGTTTTCATCACCATATACCATATTTCCCTACAATAGGACTGCATGTCAGGAGAGTATTTGACCACAAAGAAAAAATATTTCTTGACCAACTTACATTCTATGGACATGATGCTCATACAATTAATGTTAGGGGAGGGGTGGCAAAATAAGAACAAAAAAAAAAGGTAGATATTTCGGTCAACACTTAGCATCGAAGTCTTCAGTGCTGGGGAAACTGGAGATCACTAAGAAAATCAGCCAGCATGATTCTAACATGTGATAATGCTGGGACTGACCCCACCGAGAGTCAAGCCTGGGTCGACATGGAGGGAAGCGAGCACTCTAACCACTGCACCAACTGCAGCCTCATGGAAAATGAGCACGATACACACAAGAGTGTTTGGCTCTTGGACTAGTCTACGTTAAAAAACCACCCATTTATCAATTTTAAAACATGGAGGCAATATTAAACACAGATCTACAATAGTTTGGTAGCTATATCTGGTAAAATAAAAGCTTAATTTTTACAAACAACAAACAATCTGACACCAGGAATGTAAACAAAGAAATTAGGGTAATGTTGGTTGGGATACTGTCACTGTTGAATAGGAATGACAGAAAATTTAAAAAAAACCTTTCATATTATGAATGCCAACGAACAATTTTTCGGGTATTTTGGCAGTGGTACAAAGATTGTAGAAACAATTACTCTGTGAAAGTGGTGTTAAATTGGTTTGAGCCTAACCTCAGGAACAGAATCCAAACAGTTGAGATAGATCTTACTGAACTGTATATACTGTAACATAATGGAAAAGCATTGGTCACATCCACAAGAAATTACAAAAGGTGTTACACAAGGCAGCATTCCTGTCCTCTTGTAGTCCTCATACATCTCAATTTCTTTGTCTTGATTCCCTTGACAAATTTAAGAAGTAAAAATTTGTGTGCCGCAATTCGAACAACTGTTTGGTTAGGTCGGAAAACTGCAATGTGTAGTGCTTCAACTCAGCACAACTCTAGTATGAGGCGCTGGGTTGTATTGGAGGCTAATAAACTAAAGTTTATAGGCGAGACAGTGATCAAGAATGAAGGAAATGCTTTATGTTGCTACGTGAAATATTCATATGCAAATTAGTAGATTGTTTTAACTTTATGACATTGTGATTTATGTTGAGACATGTTATATTCTGATTGTACAAGAGATGAGATTAAACTATTGATTTTAGAGGATAGTTTACTAAACAAAAAGTTTTCCTACACTCAAGCACTACAAAAGGTTTTGGTCAGCGCTTAACATCTAGGCCTACATCTTTAGCGATTGTGAGAGGTGACATGATGTAAGTGTGGAGTGGCGCAGGAATGACGGGGCAGGAGCAAACCTGCCGACCAGCGGTATTGTCTAGCACAATTACATGTGAAAAATGGGGACAGACTCTGCCGAGAATCGAACCCGGATGGCCTAGGTGGGAGGCATGAGGTCAAACCACTTGACCACCGTGGTTCCCCCGTAGACGTTATAAGTAGACCTATGCAAAAAAAATTTAGTTAGGTTATTTTAGGTTAGCTAACCTAACCTTACCTCTCCTAACCTAACAAAAACATATTTTACATCAGACTGCTGATAAAATCTAGAGAAACATTTTTCACCAGTAAACAATACCACTAAAATCAATAGTTTGGATTGATAGGATGAGTAGGTATTCTTAATATTTACAGTTTATAATACCTTATAACACAAAATATAAGTAAAGTGGTAAGCTTGGATTGTAAAATGAATAATGCACGGAAAACATTAGGAAACATGCTATTTGCACCATATGTGCAAACGTGGCTCAGTAAAATTATGCCAAGTCTACAAAAATTGTTTTTCTCAGAAAAGATTTGGTATACAAATAAAATTAATGACCTGTTACACAGCCGTGCCACAAAATTCAAAGTACCGCAAGGTAAGTGTATACACCACAACAAATGTAATCAGAAAATGTGTAAACCCCACAAAATCATGTTAGTTTTCCACCGTACAAGAAAATTCGCACTAACATTGAATCCAACAAAATTTACACGTACAGTAAATTAATTCTCGTAATACGGTAAAAGTCAAATTATTAACACTGAAAATTTTAAACACAGGTTGCTCCTTATATTTTCAATATTTTTGCTTGCCGTTACCAAACATTAAACATTTCGAAGTCCGCATTAGTAGATCAGAAAATCCTAAACACTACAGCAAATTCCACTAAATAAAGAAAAAATCTTTTCATGCATGTCACACCACAAGTTACACATCACAAATAAGCTCAACGGCTATATTTCACACAAAAGTCAGGCAAAACATCTACAAGTAACTGTTAAATCCGAAAAGAATGTAAACAAACAGACGAAATGATTCTAGATACTGTTTTGACAAGTGCCACCCACTTGTTAATATTTACAATTGTAAAAGAGCTTAAATATGCAAATATACTTACACGACCATTCCATACGCCCCTTCTCCAATATACGAAAGACTTGTATATCTTGGTCCTACCTCGAAAACCTGTCCCCTAACTATTTCAGCATTTGGATTACCTGACGACGCGACACCGCCTTCCGCCGCCATTTTTACAAATTCACGGCAAGTCATAGAGTATGGTTTGCTGCTCAGAAGACAGCAAAATAATATGCGATTGTGCGTCATAGAACCATGATGTACGAAATTGTTCCGATAAGCACGCGCAGCCAAAGTTGATTTATTAATATTTTTATATAATTTTTACTATTTGTTTCTATACATTTTAGCAATAAAATAATGTAGAATATGACTCACCAAATAGTTTGAATATGGCATTGATTAATAACTTTAGTTAATCTGGCTTTTAAGGTGGATTGCAGCCAAGTGAGGAAAATCTTGAAGGTAAAGATGAAACTAAGGAGAACTTGAATGAAATCTAGGAATTTTTCGTTTGCAAAGTTCCAGTGCAGTCATAAACCACTCTTGTAAAGCACTTACAGATTCTGAAAACTTGGACCTACTGAAAGGTCTGAATTTCAGTATTGTACCTTATGTAAGATGCTTGTTCCGCACCACAGCACCACAATTAGCACCACAGCACCACAATTAGCACCACAGCACCACAATTAGCTCGGCAATCAACCCAGCACTCTCTGCATGCTCTGCAGGTTAGTGGTGACAATCTACACATCAGCAAGCGCTATGCCACTGCTACATTCATCACCATTGAATCCCGGACGATAGCAAATCTCTGACGTCTCCGAACACACGCAATTTTCTCCTTGATTGTACAGACGAAAAAAAAAAATGTTGTGGGTATGTTTGCGCAGGTGTATGTCTTCGCTGTTAGCTTGCATTCAAATCTAGAGAGCCTCATTTGGGAAACCAGAAGACGTCTATGCATTCAATAAGGATGCAGCAAAACTGAAACAAGTTCGTTAGAAAAGTTACTTCGAACAAAACAATACCTATGTCGTCAAGTGAACAGTGTGGTGCTAGCTTATATTTTTCTTACCCCTAGAAAATTAATGATAATTCTCTATTTGCCAGTATAAAAAAAACAATAATATCCAACTAGTAATACATAACTGATCTTTAAAACATTATTCGATTACTTGTAATAAATTGTATTTACTGGTCACATTAGCCTGTTGAGATGATGTTAAAAAAATATCATACTTTTTCTTCAATATATTTTACTTGACTGGACAAGCATTATAATGTATTTACATTTTCATCTCTGCTCTGTTTGTAACCTAGAACTTTGTTTAAATACACAATTATTTTAGGTACTGCATTATTTTTTTACTTGTCGAAGCAGGATGACATTTCAGATTTGGAAAAGCAAAATATTTGAACTTATATATGTATCACGTACTGGTCTAAACATAGAGGTTTTACACTCTATAAATAAAACATGCTTTATTACAAACAGTAAATAAATTATTTACAGTATAATACACATTTTAATTACATTTCTTTTCACTACACATTATTTGATAATTGGACAGAAAACATTTGTTCGCAGCTCTAAATGTTTGACACACTGAAGCGTCCAGCCCGAACCCTTTGCAATAATTTCTTCTTCCTCTTGACAAATTTTTCGTACAGCAGCTTTCACACTTTTTTTCGATCTGCTGTGTGTCGTATAAAGGCACATTTGATGTCTTAAATGCTTTTCTGCAGAATTCGTCTTCATGGGGTTCTGGTTTAGTGTAATCACAGTCTAGCCACAAATTATATTTTAACGAGCCATTGTTTTCCAGTTCTTCTGTAAGTTGACAATTTAATTTTTGTTTCATATCGGTTAGAAATGAGCAAATATCTTTTGCTGTGTCTGATGCATTAAGTGCTACATAAGTCTTCAGAGTGCCTCGGAAAGCAGATTCCTTCAAAATGAATCCGTTACTACATTTGTGGGCTGCATGTATGTTTGCATTATGAGCATATGAAAATGTTTTGTTACAGTAGCTACATGAAAGTCTGTATAATGAGGATGTCAATTCTGATGTCTTCGGCTCTGTTGCGGAATCAGTTTTCACTTCTGTAGGCTCCATTTTGCAACTTGATGATCGAAACTTCCGCAAATAGCGATTCACAGGTAAAGGAACAAGTTCTTTACACGATGCACGATGTCTCTTCATAAGATCTTGTCTTGCTATTGTCATACGACACTTATCACAGCGCAGCTGCTTGCGAGACGGATTTTTCACACATATCCACTTTTCATGTCTTCTTGCACTATGTGATTTACTGACTGTCTTGTTGGAAAAATCACAGCTGTGCTTCTTCGTTGTTGGAAAAATCTCAGCTGTGCTTCTTTGTTGCTGGAAAAAGGTCATTTCGCAAGCGTACACTGAGCAGCGACTGACAGTTCATCATTCATAGTATTCATTCTTGTTCTAGAACACTGTTGTAAGATGTTTACTTCTTAGCGATCAGTTAACAACTGAGGGATCATTAGCTCTATTTATGTTAGTAAAAAAATACATTCTCCTATTGGTTAGACATCGCACACATGAAAACACTCAAATAATACTTGTTGGAAGTTGGTACAGACGAAATGTATAACTCCTATTACTGCTGACTTACATCGTCGAAATCAAGTGTTTATTCATACCTCTTTGATGCTTTCTTGTTGAATGAATCCACGCCGGTGTTACTGCAACTGATGATTGGTTGCGATCAACAAAGCTGTCGTCATCTTCTCCCAAGTTTCTTGCACACGGCAGTGTACACCTAGCCCTTGCCTTTTTTGCTGGTGCATGTCGTCACAATTTATTTTAGTCTTGTTGGGTATTAAGTCGTACCTTCTTGTCGTAGACACTTGAAAATCTCATTACGCCCTCCTCGGAGCAGGTAACTGTGTTTCTTGCCGCATGTGGAAGACTGCACAGTGCCCATAAGTAGTACAGTCAATGATTTGACAATATGGTTCGTGGCTTAGTGGTTCGCTTATATAAAGGCTGTGATAAGTACCATCGCATATTTCTGTAAAGCTTCGCAACAGACTGCGTGACCAGTGACAGTATGATACCCTACTTGAGCCCGGTGTCAAAATGACATAATGATTCACTCGATGAAAATATTCCATGTTGACAGTTCTCAGAAAACTGAATGACGAATGATCAAGAAAAGGTGCTTTATAATGTTGCTGGTAGACTACAGATGGATAGCTAGGAATTAGTTATAAGGACAAGAATGTCTGTGGCTCCATCGAGATGGCAGAAAAATAGCGATGGTTAGGATGCTCACCTCCCCGTCAAGTTTATTCAGGTTTTGCGGGGTCAGTCTCCAGATTTTAGATTTTCATTAGTGCGGGAATCGCGCTGGACAAAAAAATTCTCATGTCATCACCTACGAGGCTTCTAAAATATATATATCTAGACATTTTGAAATCAATTCAATGTTTTTTATGTGTATTATATCACCTTTCAGATGTTCACTGTGGTAAAAAATCCAAGGTGTTGGATTAGACCCCTCTTGCATACAGTAGTCTATGTCCCGGATATCTCTGAACAAATTCAGTCGATTATACTACATTTCATTAAAAAAAAAACAGATGTTTCGATTTTTTAATCAAGTCGCAGTCTACGAGGCAAGCGTCTTGGATCTGTCTATACATAAGATCGTACAGCATTGTTTTATTTGATAAATGTATGTTATTTACTTACCTGCTTTGCAAACTTTTTACGATTTATTTGCCCGCTTTCGAGGATTCCTAGAGCAGAAATAGTTACTAATTCTAGGTAGCTGATGACATGCTTATCATTGTAGATTTTGATGACGGCGGCTACTCCACAGCCTGAAGCCTGTGTCCAAATGATTCAGTTGCCCGCTTTGAGGTTTCGTGCGTGCATTTAGTTGAGGTTTTCTGAATCATATAAAATGATTCAATTGCCTGCTTTGAGGTTTCAGAGTGTGCATTTATTTATAATCATATGAAAATTATTCAATTGCCTGCTTTAAGGTTTCGTGCATGCATTTATTTTGAATCATATGAAAATGATTCACTTGCCCACTTTGAGGTTTCGAGCGTTCATTTATTTGGAATCATATGAAAATGATTCAACTGCCCGCTTTGAGGTTTCATGCGTGCAATTCGTCGAGGTTTTCTGAATCATATGAAAATGATTCAATTGCCCGCTTTGAGGTTTCGGTGAGTACAATTTTGAATAATGTAAAAATGATTCAGTTGCCCGCTTTGAGGTTTCGTACGTGCATTTATTTTGAATCATATGAAAATGATTCAATTGCCCGCTTTGAGGTTTCGTAGGATAGAAATAGTTAATGCTATTTAATATATACAATCAATAAGACATAGGTATGCTAAAAATTTAAATTAAAATAAATTAAATGTAAACATTTTTTTGGTACAAAAGTTATTTTTATATATACACTATTTAATATTGGCCTGTTGTCGGTGTATGCGTACCTCAGCCGACCCCCTGTGGCTCAGTTGGTTGAGCGGCTGGCTTTGGTGCGGGGGGTTCTGGGTTCGATTCTCAGGTCAGACTGGGTGTAAATTTGTGTTTGTCAATTTGGGTCTCAAAAATTGTCACTATACAAATTGTCTCACGAAAAGTCATTCAAATTAAGTAACATTGAAGGGGGGAATGTTTGGTGCAGTGATGATGCGGAAAGTGGGTTAGGGCACATGTTTGATATTACAAAGGTTGCAAGTTCGAAACCAACACCGGGTGAGCTAAAAATTTTTAATTCACTACAAATAAAATCATAAGGTCTACTCTCTCATATACAAACACAAGCATTCGACCTTACATCAATAGCGATACTAGAGCGCTCTAGCAGACAGCGATGTAGACGTTGGAACAAACATGGTGGCACACGTCCAGGAGCAAATATAGTGGATGCCGACTGCAGCACCACCTAGCACTCAATAATGGAAACAAACTGCGACACTAGAGCTGCCTAGTAATCCATGATGGAAACAAACATGTCCTCTCCAGCAGACGATGAGGGAAATTTCGAGGGAAAATTCCCTCCTGCAGGGAAAAATTCCCTCAAACAAAATGACTGCTGGAAACAAGATGGAGGACATGATGTGACATATGGGATAAGTAATAACATATGGCATAAGACATAACATAAAATAACTAGCGCACTGGTAAATCGCGGGAAAAGTTGATTGTTTGCTAGTCTCCAACATACTGGGCCTTATTCATAGTCGTAAGATAGTCCCGAGATGATCCTGAGATCATCTTGTGCCAGTTAGTCCAGGGTTGGTCCTGACTCAGACTGCCGTTAGTCCGCGTCTATGAATAAGACAAAAATTAGTCCGACGATAATCCCGCACTAGTCCGGGTCAAAAACGACTATGAATAAGCCCCACTATGTATAACACTGAAGGTTTTGCACTTATATTGGCTATCATTTATATGAAGTACCGTGTCCTTCTTCAACAGACCCATTTAGAACTGAACAGTTTCAACACAGAACCTACGGTATGTGGTTTGCCAGAAAACTGTTCACACGTGTCACGATTGAGATACTACAGTTTATTGGAGACTATGTTAAATATTTTCGCGATTTTCCAGTGTCCCTAAAGATAACATATGGCATAAGACATAAAATAAGGCATAAGACAGAACATATGGAATAAGACATAACATATGGCATAAGATATAACATATTATATAAGACATACCACAGGACATAATGTGACATGATAACACATAATGTGACATGTTATGACATAGTGTGACATGATATGACATAATGTGACATGACATGTGACAACATGGCCACTGTGCACAACAAAATGGCATGCCATGACATAATCCAAGATGGCGGATTGATTCAATATGGCCACTGTGCACAACAAAATGGCCGTCGTGACATAATCCAAGATGGCGACCTTGCCCGCGTGCCCACAGCCTGAAGCCTGTGTTCTGAAACATACTATTCCCTACTACTTACCAAGTTTGGTGAAATTCTAAATAATATTTCCTAAGACATGTTATACGATGCTAAAATTATCAAATGGCCGCCATTTTGAAATATTTCCACAGTATGAACTAAATACCCAATATTCAAGTCATGTTTGTGTATAGTGTATGTGTACCAAGTTTGGTGAAATTCTGAAAAATATTTCATAAGACATGTGGTACTATGCCAAAAATATAAAAATGGCCGCTATTTTGAAAATATGATTACAGAATGAACGAAATAGACAATAGTAAAGTCAGCTTACTATGTAGTATATGTACCAAGTTTGGTGAAATTTTCAGAAATATTTCCTGAGATGTGTAACACTATGCTAAGAACATAAAAATGTGCGCCATTTAAAAAATATAATCAGAGTGAAGAAAATGCAAAAAAGTCAAGTCAGATTTGTGGCTGCCATTTTGAAAATATGAAAATATTTAACGAAATACAAAAAAAAAGCGAAGTCATATTATAAAGTACTATAAGTATACAAAGTTTGATGAAAATTGGTTCAAAAGTTTTTAGGGGTGTGTGTGTGTGTGGGGGGGGGGGGAGAAGGCAGCTCTCACACACACATGGACACACACAGAAACAGGAAGGTGATGTCATAAGCCTACTTTTCCTTCGGAAAGTAGGCTAAAAACTAGACGGTTAAGTAACAAACATGGCTTACGAACAGCATTCCATTCGTAATTTGTACACGATAAAAATAAATCCTAAATAATTTGCAATAAAATCATTACTTACACAGTAATCGAAACATATCTCGCTATAAATATTTCGATGTTAATAGATTGTAGTAACGCCTCGCTGACAGCGAGGTCATTAGAAACAATTTACACAGCTCATAGGCAAACATAAACGTTGAAGGAAGCGGCCATGGCCCACATAACCGAGGCGATAGAGCAGTGTACCAAACAAGGAGAAACAGAGGTGGAACTCTCACTCACATTCGAGACAACCCGGAATCGATCCTCGGATCCGGCAATTCTGCTTTCGGTTTTCACTGTTTCACGAAATCATTCAAGGTGGATGCTAGGCCACGTACAAGCTATGAGCAATTTATTCCCTTCCTCTTTCCTTTTTGCTAAAACCTACACTATACGAATGGATGAACCATCCCAACATTGAAATAAAAGCATTGCATAAGGTGATTGAGTTACGTACATTTATGATTATATTTGTCACCAATTGCCTAGAGTGAAACTAACCAAATTTTTTTGAGGCAAAATTGTTGTTGCGAGCCGCGACTATCTTGCTTAGCGGTGTAAGAAGCTACAGTGGTGGCAAAGCTAAGAGACCTCCGTGTGCTCTGTACGGCTCGTGTTACCTTTTGCGACGCCGCGATAATCGGCGAGCAGCGTAAGTGATATAGCAGCAGTAGGTGTTATAATTGTGTTAGAAGTGATATGTCTTGAGTATAGTGCTCTATGATGTGGGTGATATATATATATCTATGATGTGGAAGGACAGGAAGTTGTTGAGAACGATGGCTAGAACAGGCATGTATGAGAGGCGATTGTGATATCTTTAATCAATGTTCATCGTCATTGTGCTGATGTATTTAATGGTGTCTAGTAAAGAAGTTGATATCTTAAGAACCACAGCATACAGTTATTACATGGCGCAGTCGGTGTGTGGCGATTTTCGTCTATATTTTAAGTTATTGCGGTGAGGTTAAACGCAAGGCAAGGCTGGTATTACCAAAGGTATTAATTATGAACACTTTAAAGCCTCCGAACAGTCTCGTGTTAACGGGTAATATTGCAGTGAATTTTAAAAAATTTCAACAATCATT
>PNEQ01000685.1:0-28618 GCA_003012365.1 Medauroidea extradentata | reverse complement strand
ACACACACAACACACACACAACACACACCACACCCACACAACTCATACCACACACACAACTCACACCACACACACAACTAACACCACACACACAACACACATCACACACACCACACACAACACACAACTCACACCACACACAACACACATCACACACACCACACACACAACACACACAACACACACCACACACACAACACACCATACACATAACACACAATACACACAACACTCCACAAACACACAACACACCACAAACACACAACACACCACAAAGACACAACACACCACAAACACACAACACACCACAAACACACAACACACCACAAACACACAACACACCACAAACACACAACACACCACAAACACACAACACACCACAAACACACAACACTACAAACACACAACACACCACACACACATACACAACAAACATACAACACACTACACATACACAATACTCCACACAACACACACAAAACACCATACACACAATACTTCACATGCACACAAAACACTACACAAACCATAAAAAACAGTACACAATACACCGCATGCACAACACATCACACATAATAAACACCACACATACACAACACACCACACATACACAACACACCACACATACACAACACACCACGCATACACAACATACCACACACAACACATCACATACACAACATACCACATACACCGCACAACACACCACACACACAAAACCCCACACACACAATATAAAACCTTCTGTACTTGCTGTAAATGAAAGAAAAACAAACCATTTGTTCGTAGGAATATTAAAAATTACAATAATATAAACAAGTATATACGTATTTATCACAAGGAAAGTAAAAAGTGAAAAGGGACCTCTTGTTGGTCAAGCATTATTTACAGGGGAGAGGAAATTGTTATATAGTATGAATTTTATTCATAAGTATATACACTACCGATGGGTTCTGTCTGATATTGATTCTTTGATTCTGCCGGTTTTTAACCAATAAACCGTACTCGAATCAACCCATTAAAACTAGAGTTGGATATGTTTTTTATCAGTTCCCGCCATTCCTAACCTTGATTTGTACGAAGTAAAAAGAATTTACACTAGTTTGTCGTTTTGCTTTTTTTACCATGCAATAGCTTTTGTGAAAAATGAAAATATTCTCAAAGAATAATAAACCAATCTGTGGTGTCATGTATTAACTACTTTGGACTCTGAAGTACTTTGATGTAAGTCTACTTCACTGACAAAAAACGTAACCATGCTTTGGTAACTTTCAGTATAATTTGGCCCTCGTGTAACAGTACGGAGTGTTTGGCTGTTCAGTTGTAACATTTTTGCGTTACGGTACTTTCGGTTTATTTCATGTCCCTGCCACAAAACATGTGCAAAACGTCAATCCATTGGACCATACAATACACAGACATGAATCACAGAGAACACCAAGCAACCCAAGTGTCGACTATCAATCTCTAGAATGTTACTTACTCTTTGTGAGAGAACTCGTGCAATCCAACGCCACCATTGTCTGGTGCATTCTTAGTGTAACCACGAGGGTACGTGCGTTTATTAACCATAACAATATAACATACCGTATTTCGCTTAACCAAATGTTAAAATTTATGATATTTGGATCCATTTTCATGTTCACGAATTAGATTCTAAGTTTGCTGTGTGTAATTATTGCAAATCCTCAAAATCTTGAGGTGTTTCAAAATCCACATCCAGCTTGTTACAGTAAACATGCCGGAAATGTACACATCGCGGAAAACAACAAACAAAGAACAGAAATACGCTTTCCAAAATGTGCATCCAGCCATCACCAATATTGAGTCACAAGGAGTCGATCCCAGAGTGCAGTCGAGGAAATGTAACTGCAGTGAAGTCACTGCTTGCCCAAGCTCTTCAACAACACCGATGTAGTGTTATTTTATAGATTCACAAAAGGTAAAAGAACAGTTATGCCTTTAGAACTTATGTGTGTATACCTGTAGATGCTTTCAAAATTTGAAAACAGTAAATTCTTAATAGTTTTGTCATAAGATTTGTTGTTTTTACAGATGTAAGCAATAAAGGGGAAAAGGTCCATAATTTCATGATTGGTCAATGCTTTTACTAAAAATTAAGGTTACCTATATTTTACATTTTAGAAATTGGAACTGGATCCAGGAATCAATGAACAAGAATCGGAATCGCACTGGAACAGACTTTTTTTGGATTCGACCCATCCCTAGTCTAGACGTAAGGATATTTGCGTAAAATTATTTTTGTTGAAACAAAAAAAACTTACACCTCTATCACAATTTGAGACAGGGCAGTGATCTTTCTGTTAAATTATAAATAAGGTATGTTCCATGATACAATACACATTTAAAACTTATACTGTATGTCTACCGCCAAGAGGTTTATTTCCTACAGCTGATGGACAGCGACTCAAACCTTCTGCAGGAAGTAGTGCTGCAGGTTACTGAAGTTGTTCTGCTTGATGATGTGCGCACACGAGAATGAGCCGAACAACTTGCGGAATATCGCCAACATGGCAGGTGGTCCCGCCCAATTTGCCACCATTGCGTTGGCCACCTGCCAACATGACCAACATGCTTTCTCACAGAGGGCGATTGCTTAGAGGCATACATACAGACTTCATGAAATATCTAATGCTTAAACCTCAATAAGATCTTATTCACTTCAGTTTCAAAGCACATTGTGGAAACATTCGTTTTCAATCTACACAACTACAATATGTTTTACAAAATGAACATAAAATATACATTTCTGATATTTCATCATTACCTTGGTGAGGCAGTGGGCGGCACGGCAGCGCACCTTGTAGTACGCCTGCTCATTCTCGATGGTGTCTGTGAGGGCAAGGCGTGTGGCGGGGGTGGGGTAGCGCTCGAGGGCGTTGATGGCCTCCAGCTGGGCCGTCACGTCTCGCTCATGCCGCAGCTGATACTGCCATTGGTAGTCTGGCTGCTCTATCAGCACCGAGCGTAGCAACGTCATGTCTGGGTCCAGCCGTATCCACAGCACAGGCGAGTCCGGGCTGCCAAACCACGAGGTACGTGTACTTACTACACTGTACTGACTTGCAACATATGCTCACACTTTATAATCAGCTTACACACAACACTACGACCAGCTACAGCACAAACACTGTAATGCATTGTACGTAGTCCTCACCACCAACATTCAAGACTAAGACACAAATGTCACAAAGCATAAACAAACCCAGCCAAGGTCGGTCAAGTTAACTTACAGGAGATATCAGATACAGCACATTCTGTATCATACAAACATAACTTTGACTCCTTCTACAGTATTCAAGTGCTGATAGCCATAATACTCACAAACAATAGCTCAGAGCTCAGGAAATGTGAACTAACTAATCAACTTGAGCAGTCTCCCTTGTTTTTATAGAGCTTGGGGATATGATTTTTTTTATTTCTGCCCTTGTGCTTGGGCAGTGTCTTTTCTCTGGGTCTGGGCTTCATATCCCTTCTATTGTATATTGATTGGTGGTCGGCTTCGGACATTTTTCTGAATGGTTTTGCCCCGGTTGATGGTGCTATGGCCTTCTCTTGCCCACCGGACCTGCCACTCCACTGGCCATGGAGGGGAGGGCCTGGGAGGTGAGGGGAGTGTGGTTCCACTGGCTGGTGGCAGGCGTGCTGTAGATAGGAGGTGGGGCAGGGGAGCGAGCTGCGGTGCGACGGCGCGTGCCAGAGACACGGCACTCTCAGGTTGAACTTCGAGCTGGCATGATCTATCGCTCCGGGTGGAGTGTACGAATGTTGTTGCGAGCAGACGTCCTCTGCAATGGTTTGACGGAGTGTTCGGCGACATAGAACTATATGAGCAATGTTGGTTGACAGGCCTAGTTTAGAATTGGGTGAATGTTCTCCCCTCACTGCATGGTAAGTGGGCGGCCGTGTGTTCGGACCCATTGGATTCTCGTGGAGTAAGAAGTCCTGTCCCCGCAGACGGTATTTTCCTGGTCTTCACCTACTCACAATTCTGGGAAAACCGAGTAAAGACTGTAACTGGATATTTGGTTGCCAGTGTGAGGACGCAAGGGCGCTTAGGATAACTTGTGTGAACGTCTTTTGGACACTCCGAGGCATGAAGGTGGACCTAATTGGGTGATATTAGCGAAAGGATCTCGGTACTGTTCTCAATGATAATAAGGGTGTTTGACGAGAGTGTAATTGCACAATGAATGCATGTCGAGAGCAAGTCGATTAAGAGTCAAATGGTAAAGACTGTGATTCGAGTTGTAGTGCACATATTTAAAAGAGTTAAATATTTGTAAGCACTTTGACGAACTGATACAGAGATGTGTAAACGCTGGAATTTATCTTGTATTATCGTGTTTTGTGCATTTGTATGGTATTGTATTGTGGAATTTGTGTTCTGTGAAGTTGAAGTAGTAATACACACATTTTTTAAACTAGAGATGTGTTCCCTTTCTTTGCTCAAGAATATTCAATTGCTCACTAACCGCTATAAGCATTTGTTGGTAGACTTGATAGAGATTTGTCACGCTCTGGGAACTGATTTACTGTGCCTTTAGGAAGGCTTTTGGGGAGCTGGACAGTAAAGGCAGCTGGTCTTTGGGAGTCGTTGTTGCCAAAACGGCACAAACTTACACTGAATACAGGTAACCCCCCTCCCCACATCTAAACAACAGCAACTGCTTCTTCTTGTCACACCCTACTTCATCCACAAGCAAGCTATTACATTTACCAACAACACTTCCAATGGTTTAGGCTGTGGTTTAATTAGTCAGTCCATCGGTCTGTCCTGTTGGTCGCTCTGTCGGTCGGTCAGTCAGTCGGTTCGTCAGTTGGTGCGTTGGAAAGTCTGTCAGTCAGTCAACCCTTTTACACATTGAAACAAGGCTACTCAGAAACACAACAGTACTAACGGGAATGAAATTGTGCTGGAAATTTTAAAGAATACTTTCCACATACAGCAAACAAGCAACGTAGTTCAGTCATGTGCGCCTAAAGCACAGCAATTTTGATAACAGACATCTCTGTAAGTACTTGTACATCTCTGTCTACGTGTTTTAATAATTACTAGCCTAGCGGCAGTTTCCCATCTTTTTCTTCACTGGGGAAGGTAGATAGTAAGACTTAAAAGTCCAAATTGACAGTATTATAATTATAGACAGAACAAAAGCCCAAAAGCCTGGATTACCACAAAAGAAGAGGTAATTGGCAATGGCCTGTCATAAAGAAATACTTTAGGATTCAACTGGAGTTGTAAAAATAGAAACAGGAGTCAAGATGTCCGGGCTTTGAACGTGGGTGCTCATGAATGCAAGTTCAGTGTGTTACCACTGTGGAAGGGCAGACTCACTCCATGGCACTGAGGTCCATGTCAACCTCCTCGCCGGTACACAGAGGGATCTTCTTCTTCTTGTTGCGGCGACTTTTAGAGTGGCAGGTGATGTCTGCCTTGGCGACGGTGCCCTCGACTTGGAGGGTGTGCCTGAAGGTGCCGTCCAGCTCCTGGATGGTGACTAGTAGTAGCCCCACGTATTTCCTGATGCCGCGTTGCTGCGTCGCGTCCTGCCGCACCTCCAGCTCCACCGTGTTCCTGCACAAACCACCAAACACACCGACATTAACACTGATGGCTATAGCACATACATGTAGCTGCCTGCTCAGCCACAACAACCAACATAAACGTACTACCATCACTGTGAAAACCTACAGTTTATTAAGACTAAGTAACTTAATGGTACGTCCTTTACATGTATGTGTACATACTGAATGTACATGTACGGTATATGTTTCCTTTTCTAACACCAAACCTAGGACCATACTTAACTGTGGCAATAAAACACATGTTTCCTCACCACAACTCATGATGTGTTCTCAAAACCCCTTAAAACTAGTTCAGACAGTCTCGGAACCTCCACAACAAACTGTTGTGCCCTAAACTACTAAGACAGCTACATTCCAAACACAATCTCCACACTTTCTATATAGCCCTTGGTGCAGTTCTTGGGTAATACAACAGCCTTCCACACAGCAGGCACGCCAACCATACTTACCCTATTCAAGGTAACCACAGCTCCACAACGTAATCTACATTTCACCCACCGCAAAGCAGAATGCAATAGTCTGACCACATAAACACTATCATAAAGAATAAATGGCCCAGAACCAATACCAAACAAGACAAGGCTGGTTCCAACATAAATCCATGGGAAAATCCAGTCATTGCATATGTAACCTCTTAGAAACTAAATTTTGACTCTTGTTACAATACCAGAGTTGTGAGGGCCTTACCTTCATCTGACAACAATTTAGAACTGAGGCACACAGAATAAGTCCATCTGTACATTATCATTTGACAAAACAATGCTTCAACAAGCTCTAAGAAAATGTACACTGTTATTGCTTATACTGTACTTGTTCAGGATGAGTGAGGCCAGTTTGTGAGGCAATAGCTTATAAAAACATGTCAAAAATACATTTTTATAGTTTGTAAAGTGAATAAAGTAAAAGTAATGCTACACTGACAATCTTGAAAACCAGCGACAACGTCTGGCAACATGCATGTACAGTATAAGTGGTGTATGGGACTTGCCTCTTCCTGTTGAACACAAAGTTAAGGTTGAACTTGGCGTGGCCGCCAGTGCGCACCCACTGGTCAATGAAGACGGCCATGTCTTTGCCGGTGACCGTGAAGATGGCCTTGGCAAACACGTTGGTGCTGATGAGCATGTGGCTCCAGAGACCAGAGCCTATCTTCTGTTGTGAGGCGTTGGATGCCAGCGACAACTGCTTGTTGAACACCTGTCACAACACACAAACATTCTGTCTCCACTCTGTGCATACAGTAGCTCCTACGCATCCTCAACATACATATATCAGTGTGAACTTCTGTTTCCATAATGTTCAAAAAGTTGATAGTCGTGTAGTGAATGCATTAGCAATATCATTGCAAAATTTGGCATTTTTTTATCAACTACAGTAAGTATTGTAGCTTACTACAGTCATACCTTAACATTTGAAAATATCAAGAAGCCTAAGCACACCCAAATTACAGTATCACTAACAAACATCTTGTGTCATATGATGGTACTTTCAATATTTTAACAAACACAACATAAGTCCAATACCTAACCTTTTTATCTGAAATCCCCAAGCTAATTAAGAACTTCAAATTTTGTATTAGCCTAATATAAAAATATCATGGTAAGTGTTATTATATTCTGTTACAGAGATTTGTGAAGTACTACATCATAAATGCATATTTTTGTTTGAATAAGTCACATTCCTCACAAACGAAAGTTTTGGCCCAAAGTTACAAAAATTTTTCAGTAACATGGTTTTTAAAAAACCTTTACACAGTGATGTTTTTTAAACTTCTTCAAAATATTTATGACTAACTGCAAGCACGGTTCCAGACGTGAGTAATATGGGGAAAGGAGGCGAATTACTTACAAAAATTAATAACTAAAAGTAAATGTAAAAACTTTACGTCATTCATAAGCATATTACACTATAACCTAAGCATTGCATTTCCTTCTGATTGTGCTGAGTACAAGTTACAGCAATTCTAAAACAATTTGAGCGGAGCATAGGTCTCTCGTGGTTCCATTTCTTTATGTCTGTTGGGGAGGGGGCGATCACCTACATGACACCCTCACTCTCAAATCCCTCTTTGCCATCTGAAATATACAGTTATCAGAGACAATTTTTTTTCTTGTTTCACGACCACTAAAGAATATATGTTGTAATAATATTATTTGTCAGTTCCATTTGAACAATAAGAGACATTAAATTAAAACCCTTTGCAGTTTTTTGACACATTTTATAAGTTTAGGTAAATAATGTGTCTAAATTACTTAAGTAACTTGTATTCTTGTTCCTTTGAACTACATACTGCTAAAAAAAAAATCCCTTATTACATTGCTGCACATACAACATAATAAATTTGTTACCAACTACAGTATTAGTCATAGAGGTTTATAGGTGATTCAGAATAAAGTGGGAACTCAAAAAACCCTGATTAATTTCTATATATGCTACACTCAATAGCAATCTTAGTTATAAATACCTGCAAGTTAATGTCTTATAACACTGGATTCTGTGCATCAACACTAATTGATACAACACGCACTATTGCCATTACAAATATCGTAAATGAGTGCATAGTAATATCAAATTTGTATTACAAAACTGCCACTATAAAAAACTACACGAAACGCAATTAAAGAATTCACATTCTATTCAGCATACTGCCATTAATGACGACGACGTACTTAACAGAAACAACAAATAATGTATTTTCTATGTGTGAAACAGAAAAAAAAAATGCTATTTGTAGTTCCAGATACTCAGGATGGCGAACGTAACACATAACAAATTACAGATTACCAATGACTTCACATCATTTGGACTGATATTAATAAACAGTCATAACTCATTTTAATGCGTTTAACTGAAACCAATACTTACTGAACGGACAAACACAATGACTCAAATCGCTTCCAAGTGAAACAGTGAAAACCTAACTATGATGCCACCTGTCGGTGGAATTCTGAACTACCACTGTAGCTCAGAGCGCTTGTGACATAAGCCAATAGCGACTGTTACTAAGCAGCTCAGTTGCGTCACTTTGTGCTGGCGCTAATCAAATAAAATTACTGTATACATTAAAAAGGTATGTTAAATAAGATTCTAAATAGATAATATTAAGTGTATTGAATACAGAGAGGTCGAGTGCATTTGACGTTCTTCTACTAATGTTGTATTCAAACAGGAAAATACACGGAACTACGGTACATGCAATGATTTGCTACCAACCATACAAGCAGTAAAGTAACTCTTGTTAATGTTGACTTATATTCAGTAACAGCAAGTGATATTTTTTCAAAGGTTAAATCTTTAGTGCTCACTTTAAACAGAATGACTTAGTATATCAGTCTTTTCAAATGCATCACACTATTTGAAAGAAAAAAATAATAGACATACTTAATCAGTAAATACATACATAAACATAAATACATAACCAACATACGTGAGCACTGATCAAAACTAATGGCAACTTAACTTTCACATAGGCAGAAGTGTTTAGTAGGCCAATTTTCTTTGTGCACCTAACATGGTGGAGCAGTGGTAAAACACTTGCGTCACACTCTGGAAGACAAAGGTTTGATTTCAGTTTGCCAGTGTTTTCTGAAGTCACAATGTTCAGACAGTTTCTTAAGACAGACCCTGGCCGATTCCTATCCCCTTTCCCTCATGTGACTCTATTAAGACCTTGTGCTGCACGAGAACATGTAAATACCAAAATAACAATTAGGCCTTGTGTAAATAATGATTGGCTAGGATAAGGTAAATTTTCTATTTTTAATTTTCTGCAGACCAGTTGCCTTCCACCACGGCAATTTGAGTTCTATACCCGGCAGGATCAATCCCTAAAACACAGTGGGCATTCCTTTTGGTCTTCTTGGGGAACTTCTGTCTCCGACACCTATGCAATTCATTGCTGCTCCATATTAGGGCTTCACTTCACGTCATTCATTAGGGAAAGGCACATCCCTATAGGCACCCAGTTTGGAGGTATTTCTCTACGGGTGTGATGTATCACCCTCTGATTCACTCCCTACTCAAGACATATTAATTTACAGAATATGTGGCACAGGCATACCCACCACCGTGAGGTACAGACTGGTGGTATAAGACAGAAGGACAGAGACATGAGACGGACGGATGAACAACACCCACCTGCAACAACAGCTCCTGGCCAATACGATGCTCCAACATCCTCATGACGAGGTGAGCTTTCTTGCGCATGATCTCAAGGTAGCGGGGTGACATGGTGTGTACGTTGCGTATCGGGAAGTAGAAGGAGTCTGGTGTGCGCTGAGGAGGGTTGGCAGAGGCGAGGGCCGCGGGCATGGGGGCAGGCGGCTGACTGGGGTCCAGTACGATGCCTCCAAACTTCTCCTCGTATTGAACCACTTCCTGTAGCTCCTGTAACATACATGTTAACACATACATGTGAACCAGCACCTCCAGTAACACATATGCATACAGTAATGAATACTGCCCTCACATGATACTGTTCACATGACAAAAATTACACTTACCAGACTGGTAAGAAAATTAACACAAGAATAAAAATTGTAATGAAACCTCGATGCATCCATTTGTATCATTTTCCCACGCATTTCTAATTTTGCTTGGCCTAGCCAAAATCCCTGCATAAACACTATTAAACTGGTCTGCATGCCTCGTTCGTCAAGAGGATATTTTCCCATTGTTGATCATTCAAAACAATTGGTACGTTTGGATGAGTTTATCCAGATAACCTGTGTTTACATCATTGTACAAAAAAAATTTGCACAATATTGCAGCAAATTTACATGATATATTTGCTCACCACAGTAAAATTTTTAATTTTTTTTGTTTGTACATCATACATACATGGAATTACAGAACAAGAACAGAATAAAAAACAGCAATTTAAAATGCCCTAACAGCATGACCAGAAAAAAACAGTTATAAATATAATGAGATATGGGAAGCTCTCTATGTAGCAGAGACAAAACTAGGAGCGACAAAGGTGCCAAAACAAGCTTGACGGGAACTGTCACACACCTCCAGCCAATCGCCAATCAGAAGATAGGTAGCACCATGACTGAAGCTGTATACAGCTTCTGTTAGTCTCAGTTCATGTGTCACTGTATTGTGACAAGAAGACAAAGGCTGCAACAACTGACCAAACATCACCAAGAACTAAAGATACTGTAGTTAAAACCCAAAATTGCACTGATGATGACTGTAAAAGTCTGTGATACATATACAGTATGTATTTTTTTTAAGCACAATAGTTTATTACACAGGCTTGGTGACCATAACAAAACTAGTCAGTGTGGTTTGACAAAAAAAATTTTGTGTGAATGCATAATATGTAATGCAATAGTATCCAGATTAGAGGACGGTGCTGAGTTTGCTGAGATATTCATGATAAAGGACCAAAGAGACAGTTAATACAGGTACAAACCTGTTTCTGATTTATCAGTGATGTACCAATATTATTCAGTTAATGAGACAGGGTATGAGACAGCTTCTGTGCTAAGGAAAACCTTGGTTATGTAATCAGTCTCCTTTGTGAGTGTGGGTAAGTGACAAGAATGAATCATAGGGATGTGTTTGCATAGAAAAATACCATCTTTAGATTGCAGTGATCAGGCACTGTAATTGCATAATATTTACAAAAGTTATTTCAAGTATGCTGTCTGCTGTACATTGTAACATGACATGCACAAAATGTTCTGTCTAGTATACAGTACTGTAGAAGAATGCCTTACACTGCATACAGTACAGTAGTATTTGTACGCAACCCAACATATCAGGTGTCCTTATACTGTAGTACTATGCTAACTATCCACCCATACTGGTGATGCTTTTAGTATCACTCTGTAACGGGGCTGTCTCCCCACTGCTTGTTGTTGCTTACAGGTGGTGGTGTTTAGCAACTCGTCGACGGCACGTAGGCAGAAAGTTTGAGGTTATGGCTTCTATCTCAGGTCAAGTTTATTAAATGAGAATAGTTTTGCTCATACTAAATTTATTTCTAGGTAAAGAAGTTCCATAATTACAACACTCGACGCACATAAGCTCTCACTGCTAGCGTAACAAAAAGATCCAAACTTCAATTCCGATAGTCTAACAGCAGTTATTGAGTCAAGGTTATGCTACTACCAAGTCCTGTAGCACCACCGTCGAGCTTAAATCACAATATAAATGTTAGTCTTAGCACTCGAACGCCAGCTCGCTCGACTGAAAATAAAGATTTCTCACTCTCCTTACAGGGTGGCCAATCATCGCAACAAAGAATATTCCCTCATTTTCCCCTGATTTCTCTGAAAGAAAACCAAAAATTTCCCTGATTTTTCACAAGCATGAACGCAAAATTTTGCATTTTATTCAACACGTTTTTCAATAAACGTAAATATTTCAAGTGCTTTCTGACACTACTGCCAGTGAACTTGACAAAAAATTCAGAAGGTATAACGAATTTGACAGTAGAGTCTAATCATACATAAATGACGGTAATTTCTTAAACCAAACAACTATAATGCTTTCAAAACTCCATTATTTTCCTTCCTAACATTTTTGTGGAAGCTCAAAATGAATGAGGCAAGTAAATTACCTGATATTTCCCGGTGGCCACAATTTCCCTGATAATGCCAGGTTTTCCAGTTGAGTGGCCACCCTGCCTTAGCCCATGCTGGCGCTCACGCCCGACCAGCACGCTTGCCGCCCGCCCATCACTCACTCTGCATGACTGATAAAGCTTTAACGGACATGGTAACTAATAGCGCGCCTCGGCGGAGTGATACAACACAATCAAAAATTTACCAAAAACAGTAAAATTACACTAAAATATATAACAAATGGTTTAAAAATTTCACTCTATAATTTTTACATAAAAAGACTAAAGAATAATAATACAAATACAATAATTGGGGACAAAAGATGCACATCAGCAGAACTAGTTTCACGGCGCAATACCCTAAGCCACTCCCTGCGACGGCTGACCAACGTGCGTCAACAACCTACGCCATGAAGAAATTCCATGAATCAAGCGATCAACCACAACGTCGGCGCCAGAAACCGTACAACCTGGAGAAGCTTGCAACACAAGAAGTTACTCACTTCACCAGGAAAATGTAATAAACTATTGAAATTTGTCAAAACTCAAAAATTAAGAAAAATACAAAAAAGAGTTATATCAGCAAAATTAATTAAAATTTTACTGTGGTCAATTTTAAACCAAACAAGCCAGGAAAATAACATGACTCTACTTTAAAATTCCCAACAGTATTTTAATATTTAAATTTTGAAAAGATAAATTTACATTAATCATGTCCCAAACTACTAAGCTATTGAATCCTGTTGTATCATACCAAACACCTAACGAACCAATACTGAATAGGGCATACAGCCTGTTATTAAAGATTTAAATTTAATAAAGAGAAAAAAATATTAAAAATATTTTATACAGATTTAAATAAGGTGGGGAAGTGGCTGAACACTTCACAACTAGTAGAAACCAGAATAAACATGGCGGCCAATGAATTTTCTTTGAGCACCCTCTGTTTTGTCTACCACTTCTTCAGACCGTGTCTCCCTTTTCCACTCCTAAGGCTGACTGGGAACAAGAGATACACGCCTCGCAGCTGGGTTCGTTAGGCCCTGTCTTCACGGTATAGTATAATAGAAATACAGTAAAACCTCTTTATAATGGCCTCTTTTATTGTGACCGCCCATTCTATAATGGCCCTATTCTTGGGAATGGCGAGGGGTCTTAATAAGAGATAATTTACTGTACTTATTTATCATTTAACTTTTCACAAAACATATTTCATGAACGGCCACACCATAATAAAAAATACCATGCAAAACTTACACATGATAAAATTACATTCATAATGAACCACACAGAAATGTCAGTTGATACGATAACTTCATTAACTAACACATGAGGGGGGTCATAGTGTGATACCAGTTCTATTGCCAGAGGAGTTGCACCCAGGTTTTATTCTTGAGAAATTTGGCAGACTTCACTGGCCGGTGGGTAAACAAGGAACAGTCATGTTTCTTCGACCCCTGTATTCTACCCCAGCATTACCTCTCAACATTATCAGTTATTAACACCTTAGTTTGTCCCCACTCAATTTGTACATGAAACTGTTTATGTAACATGGTTAATTATACTTGGTTTATGAACTGTATTGTTACGTACGTATGGCAAGTGTTTCATGCAGGACATTAGCACCTATCCCAAAAAGTTTATCTATGAAAAGAACACATGCTTCAATAAGATCCTACAATTTGAAATTTGCATCACAGTTATTAGAAACACAATTTTGGGGCCCCTCAATTAGCTAAAAATTGCTTTTCTAGACCGCTGTAACTCAAAATATAACACTTCGAGTTGTATGACGCAAACATAGAAGCCTGCATTTGTCTTTACTACATACCACACACAAATTAAATTCTAGTGTCATCACTTATTTGTGTGAGTGAGGCACGGCGCCAAGGGCGATGTTGACTGGCTTATCTGGTGTGGTATCGCCTCTACCACAAAACACTGAAACAACGTGCAGTGGTCTCGTACATCACTCGCCTGTCACACTTTGAGTGGTGACCCCATCTTTTTATTGATGGAAAGTTTTAAACAAAGTACGCTGCATGCTCATAGAGTAGTTTCACACTAATCTTGTCAGTAGTTTTTCAGATAAAGTTGAAAAAGTTGTTTAAGCCACTTTTGAGGAGTACAGAAATGATTCTTCTAATTGACATGATGCTTTGAAACTACCCTCTACCGTCATCATTTGAAGTGTATTTTCTTTTCGTAGATTGACGCAATGGACATATGTGGAACAGTTTTGTAAAAAAATACATACTTACGAACACGCTGCAATGCATTTTAAAACGTGGTAGACGAGGCCCGTACAGTCCCATAGAAATATGTGTAAAATTAAAACATAGTATGCCAGATTAGCATTCTGCACGGAGAGGTGGTGTGGTTCTCATTGAGAAGAACCGTGTTGCACCTGTCTGTCCTCTTTATCCGTGTCTCAAATGTGGAAAATTATGTCCGGCACATACTCCTCACAACAATAGGGTCCAGGACATACGAGCACTCACCGCATGTATCCACTCTCGGTACTCATTATTTCCGAAGCACTTCTTTGCGTACAGTCCACACAGGTACATGGAGATACCCTTGGGCAGCCAGGTGTCCGACCAGTTCTGCATAGATATGAAGCAACCGAAGAACTGCTCCGCTATCGCCTGTGCCATCGCCTTCCTAGTGATGTACGTCTGGTCGACAATCACCGGTGAGTGAAGCAGATTCGTGCTGTCACACACAGCATGCTTACTGTCATCTCCAGAGCTGACAATTGAACCCATTATACCATTTGCCTGTCATACACTGCAAGTTAGGTGTTCTGCCTACCAAACTTGCTATCACAGAGTTTACACAGAATATCAATGTTAAATTTAATTAATTCTCATGTAACCAATATTGAATACAACTTAAAGTGTTCTGTGTAAAAATTTTGAAGAAATATTGTGATATAAAAAATTAATCAAAACAAATTCTTGCTCATAATTTTTGTGAAACACTGGATAGCACAAAGTTTCAAATTACACTATATACAATTATTTTTTATTAATAATAAAATTAAATAAGGCAAAGTTTTTTATGTAGCAGTGCTCTTCCAAGAATTTACATAAGTATACACACAAGAACTAACAAAAAAACTCTTAAATTTAATTCAAGCTCTTTATCCCTAAAATATATACATTATTATAACAAACACAAATTATTTTTACCATTGTACACAATATTACATAATTTCTCTTAGAAAGAAAAAATTTACTGGGTATGAAAATTGTTACTGAATTTCTCTTTTCAATATTAATGAAGCTTGAATGTATTTACACCTCAAATCAACAAAACATGACCCAAGCTGTCACCTGGTCACAGACCGGGCAATGAACAAATCAGAGAGAAGAGAGAGATTGGTGATGCTTGCCTGAGAATGCTCATGGTGGCGTAAGCTGACACTTCCTGGTCTACCTCATCCACAAACACCTGCTTGTAGCAGGAGTAGGGGTAGCGATTAGCCAGCGTCTCCTCGTAGAACTCAAAGGCCTCGTGCATGTAGCGTGCAGACACCTTCAACAGCGGCATCAGCTGCGGAAGGCAGAAGTGTGTAACCTCGTGCATGTATGGGTCTACGAAGATCTCAAACGGCCTGCAACAACATCTCTAGTTGATTGAGGTGATCACTTGTGGATTCTTACATAGAGAGAAAGGAAATAATACAGTCTATTTACACAGTGACTTCATAAATTAAAACAAGACAGAAACTTGCATAGTAAATAAATAAACACTAATACATGGAGAGGGTACCTGTAACCTGAGAGCAGACTCCTGACTGGGTACTCATATATGTCTGACAAACGTTAAAGGAAAACATGAAATGAAGCTCTGCAGTGGAGAAAAAATGTAATATGAAGGATGGGGAAACTGGCACTACCCAAGAAAAACTGCCTGCCGAAAATGCAGTAACTGCTACCCAGCTGTGGAAATTAAGGGATTAGCCCTCCACCACCCAGGAAAGTAACCTAGGTTGACTTGGTGGGAGAGACAAGCGCTCTAGCCACTGCGACAATCACAGCCCTCAACTTGCACACTGAAAATAACATACACTACAACTAAACATAATTTGAATGATCTTTGTGACTGATCACGAACGTTCAGAACCAACTATTTAAAGAAATGCCCGCACACAGGTGTGCATAATGTACATATTTCAAACTCTACCTGTAGTGCTCTAACTGTTAAGTTGGCAAAAATTATAGAATTTTTATCAACGTATAAAAGCTACTGTATTTCCAATAAAGTGAGCACTTCTGTGGATCTAGCTACTGTCACTCTATAAGCCAATTTGTAACTTTCCACCAATCGTAAGTACAAAAAGAGCAGTTGTTTAAAATATAAACCCACACAGTGTATACAGTCAAACCTCTTTAATACAAACCTGAAGGGACCAAAATTTTGGCTGTTTGTAATAATGAGGTTTGTATTAACAGGTGTTCACTAAAACGTTAAAAATTTTCTAAAATTTTGGTCACACTGTTTAACCCCACAAATCAAATAGTCTTTTCACCACAATGACTTCATTTTACTTGAGAACTTGATATTTCATGGTTTAATGCATAAGCAAAATTTTTATTAAACATTCAAGTAATTATTTCATTTCTTGTCCCATTCCAAGTGGAATAAAAATTGCTATGTATTAATGAGAACATTGTATTAACAGGGTTTGTATTAACGAGGTTCAGCTGTATAATGTATTTACTCATGGATACTCAACAGTTAGACGACAATACAAAATATATTATTTTGATGTTTACTCTCGACAAGACCATCTTCAAATGGGTTACTTTAGAATGAACAGTTTACAGGTAGATAAGAATTCATGTCTCATTAACAGCAAGGTTATTAGATGGACAGGAAACAGTAAAGATAGCAACCACAGCTTATGGTTGCGAACTATCCAAGCATTAACAACTGCCTGTAGTGAATTCGGAAAACCATGTAACATCAAAATCAGGATAGCTGGACTACGAATCCAACTTACGTCCTCTTGAACGTTACTCCTGTGTTTTACAGCTATGCTGCCAAACTTGGTACACCATACAATACGTTAAGCGATAGCCAGAACATTCTGTTTCAATGTCTCATACAGCAGAGCTAACTGATATTAGGCTATAAGCTCAGAGAATCATTCCCATGCAGCAAAAGGTAGTGATTTTCTGAAATCCCATGACAGCATAACAAAAAATAGTTATTCACAATTTTCTGATTTTAAGTTAAATTTTGCAGAATGAGTATTTTGCAGTAAGCGCAAACCCAAGCACAAAAATTCTCCAACATAAGTTTCGACAGCAAATAACAAAGCCAACAAAACTATGGCGTTCACTTGGTGACTGGCACAAGTACTTTTTACTGTGATGCCAACAACATTCCCATAAAAGGAAAGGAAAAGGATGGGGTTGGTGATCTATATTGGTCAGACCTCTTTCCTCTCATCACTGCAATACGGGTTCGATTTCCAGTGGTTTTGTCGGATCAGGCCACTCCCATTTCTTCTGCTCATGCATTCTGTCACTGTTTCATTATTACCTTGAATTATCATCACAAGCACTAAAAATCATCAATTGTCAAGCACAGTTATTAATTATAATTATGTATTTTATAGTTTTCTTAGTAAAATATTACATGACAAATTAAAAAAAAAAATTACATACAGTATATCATAAAATTAGAGACTTAAAAAACTAAGTACAAAGGAACTCACCCGACAGCCAAAGCAATATTGGGAGCGCAAGCAGGGGTGGCCAGCATGTAATGGAATGTCTTGCGTCGCATGTCAGGGGTGTACACGACCTCGATGAGGTCCCCACATGACACTGCAGTCATGTTCTCATCCACAGTGAACTCCAGCTTCCAGGTACATGGCTCCGCGTAGCTGTCCACGCAGGGGAACCACAAGCGTGATGAGTTCTCGTGTCCATATGTGAACATGTGTGCGCCTCTCTGTGTGCACACATCCACACACACACATATATAAAACCTTACCCATACTTTGGCCCCAACATCACCCTCCTGCACAGCTCCAACAGACATAAACATAAAGGTTCCAAAGTAGATGCTAATTTTTAAAATATATTTCATATAATTCTGCTTGACGTAAAATCAACAAATACAAGACAAACAAAATTATCTGACTAACAAAGATTTTATTAATAATATAAAGTAATAAAAGATACAAATAACAAGCCAAACACACACAGAACTTGATATTCATAACATTCTTTACTGACTCAATTTGAATTACCAACACTGGATTCCTAACACAAAATTTTTAATCTCACAACTATATAAAAATCACAAAATATCAAGATAACTAATATGCTAATGGACTATCCAAAAATTGGTTCAAACACGCGCTCTCTTTGACTCGAGCTAAATGCCAACCTGACAGAGAAGCTAGGATGTCCTACCTCGGCCAAAGTGCCCTCACAGTCGGGGATGACGAAGTGAACGCCGCCCTGCGGTTGCTCCAGAGAGAACTCTATGCCGATGCGCAGCCCCTTGCCTTCACCTAGCAAGTGGGCCGCTTCCGACGGCACGCTCACGATCAGTTCCCCCGCATTGTGGTCGGGGTCAGTCTGCAGGGCTGCTGCCAGGTGACTGGCAGAGAATACCTCCAGGGACCTTTAGGTGAGACGTGGGGTACCAGTCCCTCGTTATTACATCCTCCCAAACAACATGTCATATTCACTGTTTCACATATGACCATCTACAACTGTGGTACACTCACCAACTGTACACAATAATATTCGTACTGAGATACAACCACAACAACAGAGTGTCTACGTCTGAAACTTATATTTGCATCAGCTTAAGGATGCTGCCTAGCTCAGTGCCCTAGTGCGAGCTAGGATAGGAATTTACATGTTTAATTATATTCGGTTGTGCTCTGCTTTTAAGATAAAGCTTTCTGACAGAAACAAATTTCTGCAGTAAGAACGGGAATATATTGCTATAGGAACAAAATGTGTGGAATACAATTTATGAGTAGGTGTTCTCAAGTTTTTTTTGGCATGAAAATACATATTTGCTAATAGTTTTCAGAGTCTTGCTAGAACAGTCTCAAATATCCTACAGTGATGTGGATAGCACTGAGATTAATAAAAAAACCAGTAATGGAATGAATGTAGCTAAGTCAGGTACTGAACCACACTGACTTTAATTGAAAACATAAATCCCCATACTTGCTCTCGCTAAAGCTTTGGGGTAAGTAATGCCTTTAAGATAGCCACATGTTCACAGTGCCGAGTTTTGGTTGATAGAAGTTTAGTCGTGAGTGAAGTCTGCTTAGAAATAATAATAGACGTCTGTACAGTACAAACATTTCAGATCCTCCATTATTCTTTAAAGTTTATTTTCTCACAAACGAAAAGGTGAAAACTAGTGTATTGCAGTCCTCTATAAGTACAAAATTCTTGATGCAGAATTTATTAGAAGGTATAGGCCTAGGTGCATATGTTTAATATTATGTCATAAAATAACAGGGTAACCATTGAATATCTTGTAGAGGTGAGCTGTCAGCAAGAACAGAGCATGCAAGTTGAGTCACTGTCACACTGAGTACTTTAACATTTCTTTGCCTCAAAACACGTAAAATATACAAATGAATCTGAAAGTTTCTACCAGCGGGAGTGTATTTATTACCCAGAATATTGTGGAAAAAACATTATGGCAATGTTATGTTGTCAGAAAAAAAACCTTAAGTTGAACAAGAAAAACAACATGAGTATGGCATAGTTAGCGATTACATAAACAAAAATATAACAGAAAAATCTCGCAATGAATCACGTCAAATCACAAAATTAATGAAAACTAAATATTCAAAATGATATACAAAAAAAAAACCTATTAAAAATAACAAAACCAAGAACACCACAGTTAAATCACAGAGACAAAGACAATCTTATACACAAGAAAGGATGACACGACGACGACTTCAGATACCAACGACTAATAAAACATACTGACTCACTGCAACCTTGTCCAATAACCAGATATATGTTTTCAAGAATATCAAGGAAGGTCAAACAATTATAATGACCATATTTACTTTAAAAAACAACAACTACCTTGTATGTATTTACTCGATTATAACAACAAATACAGAGTAACAATATGAATGCCTCCATTCAATTTTAAACTTGCAGATATTATTACAAAGCACAAACAATACACAAAACACAAACAATACACAATGCCATGTAAGTTTTAAACGCTGGTTATCGTAACTAAATTAAGTCATTACCACAAAACCATTTTTTTTTATGAAAAACAACAGTGTTGCAGAAAAACATATATTTCTGTTGAAACATACTGCTTTGTATTTCCTTGGCAGATGTCGAGAAAGGGGTCGAAGTACTGAAACGGAGCTTCGTAGGTATCGTTCAGTACAACTCTGTAGATGCGGCATTGTTTGGCATTCAGCTTGATGGCTCTTAGGTTGTCTTTCAGGGGTACAATGGTCAGCTCCACAAACCCCTACGAACAAACAAACACATGCATCTACCTGGTTCGTATAATGTACCATTCTGAAATGTACACAAACACACAATCTTAATAAAAGTTAAAATAACAATTTCAAAATGCCTGTTATAAAAATGAGCATAACAAAAATCAACTATTAATTTTAGACTTCCTTACATAAAACTGTTTTTATTAGGCTCAATTCAATGAGACCTGAAAAATTTGGGCCTTTGTTAAGAGAAATTAGCCTAATTTGCAACTGTACATAGAACATGCATACCTACACACATCTCTGTGCATGTGTGTTAGATATTTTTTCTGAGTTTATTTTGCATTGAACAAAGGAAAGGTTACTTCGCTGAAGTCACAGGGAAGCATGATGGGACCCTTGTTGTTTTACTATAAATGTAAATGACAAGGGTGTGAAGGTATATGGTAAAATAAGACTGTCTGTCGATGGCTGTATTTTATATGTGGGGGTGGGTGGCGGGAACAAGTCTAGCATGACATCAATAAGATTGTGTTAACTTAAAATAACAAAAATATGAGAGAGAACCAAAGATTGTAAGATTTAAGAGGTTAGTTTTAGGCTTAGACAAATGGGAAGGGCAGGAGATAGAGGAAATGTCAGAATACAAGTACATAGGAATACTGTTGCAGGGTGACTTAGAGTGGAGAAGGCAGGTGTCTAAAAGGAGAAGAGCTCTAGGAATGGTGGGAAGGGTATTGAAGGGTGTTAGTAGTGCAGTAAAAGAAAAGGCAAATATTACAATGGACCAGCGGAGTATGCGGCAGCAGAGTGGGCCCATATGTGGAACTGGAGGTACATGAGCCCAGGAAGGTACAAAGACGAGCAGCAAGATAGGTGAAGGATAAGTAGAGATGGCAAGGGCAGCTGGTGAGGATGAAGGGAATTTTCGCACATCAGTTACGTTTAAGGAACTGAGGAGGAACTTACGGAAATGATACTGTACTGAACGCAGAGGGAGGCTGAGGTAAGTTAGACTGTCTGTTAACTAAGGCAGAGTATAGAGGAAACAGGAATAAAAGTGAAAATATTCAGATGATAAACAGAAAAAAGCGGAATATGTAATCTATGTTAAGAGGTTGATGAGTAAGTGTAATTTGCTTTCGGATGAGTTGTTGATGGTAAAGGTGATTGGAAATTTAGGAAGGGATTGGTAGAAGGGTGGAAGAGGTTTGGCTTGCCACCGGGCAGTTGTCCAATTGCAAGCAAAATTATTATAAAAATTCTATTCCCTCTCTGTCCTAACAAGCAGAGACTGTCTACCTCACTGTTCTCCTCCACACCCTCTGAATCTTCTCGCTGTTGTTGCAGCTAACTTCACACCGTCCCTTATTCAGCTGGCAACCCAATCCATCCGAACCTCCCTCTAACCTTTCCACTTTCCTTCTGTCCTTCAAAGGACTCCATCCCATTTCCTTCATCAGTGAAGGCCTGACATTCTCTTCCTTCTCCCTCCTGGCTTCTTCATTTACTCCTCACCCACCTCGCTGCCCTTCTTTGTACTTTCTCCAACTCCTGCACCTTTCCCACATATGGGTCCCATTCTGCTCTGCACATTCTAACATTGGCCGTACCACTGTACGATAAGCCTTTTAATTCACTCCACAGCTTATTCCCTTCAGCAATAATTCTGACATGTCTGACATAGGGCCTACATTTGTATCATCCTATGGACGAATAAATAGCACCTGTCCTAGCATACTCTGCTGCCCCTGCTATATCATGCCCATCCCTGGGAACCCAAAATTACATATATAACACGGAATAATTTTCTTAAAAATCCTCAACAATAGAGCTAAATACTACACTTAGAAGATAATTTACCTTACTTCACTTACAATAATACTTTGCCTCTGAAAATTTATCCCCGTTAAACTCACGATTTGATGAGCTGTAAACAAATAAAAAAGAATAATTACTATTCCACTGTCGGCATTTGGTTACTTGTATTTTTAAAAATTAAAGCTGATTTAAGAGATACTTATAATTTGTATGGTCTTGACTTGTCTGCTGTTTTCTCCTTCTTCATTGTTAGTATTTCACTCAAATTTTTATACTATCAATGAAGAATTTGTTCCACAGATTTTTTTTGGTACAAAAATTAAATAATTCAGAGTTCTGCTGATATCATAACCTAAATACATCTTTCTCCCACACCGCATCTTGTTTTTGTCAACAAAGCGCTTACGAAAACCTCGCTTGTTCTCCGCGAGTTGATTTTACTCTAGTACAACAGGTAGGTAACCTTCTGCGAGTACAGTCTGACGGTGTCAGGAACCAGTTTTGCCATGACGTCAGTATTTTCAATGTCATAGTCATCTACTGACAAATTTACAAAAGAATGCACATTCTACTGATTTTGTAAATACAGTTTACTTATTTTCTTCTGATATTTCCAAATGCTTGCTATAAGCGTGAGAATGAAGTCAGTGTTACTCAGAGACGTCATTTGAGGGTTTTCTCGGAGGGGGCAAGATTTTGATTTCCGGCGACAGTGACCTTGTTGTATCTTTTTTATTAATTAAGCATGTATAAATTAGATCCTTTAACAATAAAACTTCAGTTTTATGTGCTTAAGTTAGCATGATTTAAATTTAAAAGTACAAAAATATATTTATACACATAAAATTCTAAATCCAGGGTTTGGGGGGGGGGCATGCCCCCCCCCCCCCCCCGTGGGACCCAATTGACGCCACTGGTGTCACTTCAGTGATCAACTGTTTTCTTTTTCTCTTATTAGCATCCTATGTTGTTAAATTATTTATAAAGCATCGTGTGTCACATGGGTATTGTAATATGTGCAATGTCTGAAAGAAATCCAATATACGATTCCAAGTCTACTATGTAAGCAAAAAAATTTTTGAAATATGCCAAGAATTTACAAGCTGAATTTGGGGAGGGGGGGGGATGAAAAAAACAAAGGACTTGCACGCTGAAACGCTAAACGTCAGGTTCGGAATGCATACCCACATGCGATAATCCGGGCACCGACACCGTCGGGAATCGAACCCGGATCGCCTTGATGGGAGGCGAGAGGTTTGACCCCTTGGCCACCGCGGACCCCTTAATCTCTTTAATGACGCTTTCAAAGCAACTGGGTGTTTCAGACTGAAATGAAAATAACCCTTCGTTTGCAAGGCTTTAATTCACAAAACGTTACTATCCTTACATGAAAGATTATCTTTTCATTGTTCTACATAACAGTTCACAGATATGAATGATAAGGAGAAATAATTTTAACCACATTCACCCCCATGTTATTTAAATTGGCAGTAGTCTGACAAATAATTAAGGGAACGTTTGTTTCGACTAGAACGCCGAACTGGAGTGATGCCAGCCTCCTCATGTACGCCGACAGAAGTGATGTCGGCCTCCTCTTGTATTCTCTCTGAGGCCACTTCAGTTTCTGTAAATGTTCCTTCTGGAACAACTTCGTTTGGAATGTTAAAAGGACGTTCTCCTGTCTTCAGCTCCAACATCGAATCTCGACCAATCTCACTTTGTACTCCGGTATGTTGCAGAGTAACATTTCCTCTCGCAGCTAGATGACGTAAAGATACAGTTGTTTCTTTGCCATCTGGGAGCCTCACATGTGCATACTGAGGGTTAGCCTCTATCAACTCTACTTCCTCAACGATGGGATCATACTTGCTCTGCCTGACGTGTCGTTTCATAAGTACTGTTCCTGGAAAAGCCAACCAAGTAGGAACGGAAATGCCGCTGACAGATCTTCTAGGATAGTTGAACATTCGCTCGTGTGGAGTAGAATTAGTAGCTGTGCAAAGTAGGGAACGAATTGAGTGTAATGCATAGGATAGTACAGCTTCCCATTCAGTTGTTTTCATTCCTTTTGATTTCAGAGCCAGCAGTACTGATTTCCAAATAATACAATTGTATCTTTCGACCTGTCCGTTGCCTCGAGGATTATAACCAGAAGTACGGCTGGTGGCAATTCCCCTTGAATGTACGAAGGTTCTCAGCTCATGTGACATAAATGAAGAGCCCTGATCCGAATGTATATAGGCAGGCATACCAAAAATTGTAAATAGTTGCCACAAGCACCTGATAACAGTGGACGCTGTCATATCAGTACAAGGAAAAGCAAAAGGAAACCTAGAGTACTCGTCCAATACTGTCAGCATATAGCGATTTTTAGAACTTGAAGGCAATGGACCTTTTCAAGTCATTGTTTAGTCTTTCAAAGGGGCTGGTGGCCTTAATAAGTTTACCAGAATATTCCCGACAGAATCTAGGTTTCAATTCAGCGCATGTGGGACAAGACGATGTTATCTTGCAAATATCCTCAATGGAATATGGTAAATTTCGGCATCTCACGAAATGAGCCATGCGGGTCACACCTGGATGGCACACAGAACTATGAAGATCTAGTAATGGGCTTCCAGAGGTAGAACCACAGATCCTTGATAGAGTATCTGCAACTGTATTTTCTTTACCAGGGCGATATACAATATCACAGCTGAAGCAAGACAACTCTATACGCCATCTCATGATTATATCATTTTTTATTTTGCTTGCATTCATATTGTCAAACATAAATGAAACCGACTTCTGATCAGTTACAAGTTGGAAGTGGTGTCCTAACAAATAATGCCTCCATTTCTTTAGGGGTTCCACTATAGCATATGCCTCCTTTTCAACTGACGAATGTCTCTCCTCAACCTTGGATAGGGTTCTTGAGAAGAATGCAACAGGTCTCCCATTTTGATTAAGTACAGCAGCGATGGCATGGTCTGATGCATCCGTTTCAACAACGAAAGGAATATTGTCATCTATAGCTGGCACTACTGAATTCGCAACTTCAGCTTTTAGAATATCGAAAGCATCCAGTGCTTCCTTTGGGAGGGGAAAAGATTAGCAATGTGCGAGAGGGTAAATCTTGTCAGAGAACTTTGGAATCCATTTAGAATAGTGAGAAAACATGCCAACCACTCGGCGCAATGAAGAAATGTCACGAGGCGGAGCAAGTGATAACAATGGTTGAAGTCTTTCAGGGTCAGGTTTGATTGTACCTTGTCCTATTGTATAACCCAGCAGGTTTATTGTTTCAACAGAGTAGACACATTTTTCCTCATTTAGAGTCAGATTATATTTGCGAACCGCTTCCAGAAATCTTTGAAGATTTTTGTCATGCTTTACTTGATCTCGACCACACACAGTTACATTATCGATATAAGCAAAAGTGTCTTCCAGACCTTCTTGTTGGATAATATTGTCAATAACCCGTTGAAAGCTAGCAACTCCGTTTGTAACTCCAAATGGAATTCTTCGAAACTGGTAGAGTTTGCCGCAAGCTTGAAATGTGGTGTAGGACTTTTCTTCATCTTTAATGGGAATCTGGTGATAAGCACTGCGTAAATCTAAAGTACTGAACACATGAAAAGTTGCAACTTTGTTCACAATGTCTTCAATTCTCGGCAAGGGGTAGGCATCAAGTAATGTGAAACGGTTTATTGTTTGTGAATAGTCAATCACCATCCTTTTCTTTTGATTTTCATTTCCAGTCACTACTATTTGGGCATGCCATGGAGACCGACTAGGTTCAATAATTCCTTCCATTAGAAGTCGCTTAACCCCAGATTCTATAAATTTCATATCTTCTTTAGTGTACTTCCTAGACTTATCAGCGATAGGCTTACAATTAGGAGCCAGATTCTCGAACAGTGAAGGCGGCAGTACTTTCATCTTAGTTAAACTGCAAAATTTCAAAGAGGGTTTTGTACCTCCAAAAGTTATTTCCACGCTCTTATGCTGTCTTAAAATATCATGTCCTATTATGATATCAGCACACAGTTCTTGAAGTATAGCTAATCTTGCCCTTTCATAAATGTACCCATGTATCTCCAGAGTGACTGTACAGTATCCAAGAATGCTTGAACACAGCGAGGTGGTAGCCATTGAAACCTCTCCTGTTGCAGGACTTACTTTGAGATTACATTTATTTACGATTTCTTGATTCAGAAAACTCTCTGAGCTACCTGTGTCTACTAGAGCGCTCACGCATATGCCATTTATTTGGACAGTTATGGTTGATTTAGAAAGACAAGATGGAGAAGAAGCTGCAGTGGTTCTTGCAATTGTAGAAATCGATGCTGAAGAAGGAGGAGTATTAGAAGACTTACACACATTTGAGAAGTGGCCTTTCTTGCCACACTTGTGACATGTTGCATTCCTAGCAGAGCATTTCTCTCTTGGGTGTCTACTGTTGCCACAAAAGTAATATTTCACATATTTTACAGTTGAAGATGACTGAATTATATGCGAGCTGTTACCAACATGCCTAACTTCAAATTCTCTCTCAGTAACTGCAGCATTTATATTGTTCGCTGGTTGAGAAAAGCATTCAGGATTTTCCTTATGAAAAGCAGCAGCATTTAGAAAGCTCGCAGGTTGAGAATTTTTCTGAGCCATTTCCAATGCCCTAGGTTGGTTAAAAGCAGTTTGGAGATCAAGCTTACTGTTTTCTAGGAGGCGTTGTGTTATGTAAGCAGATTGTAGCCCAGCAATAAAGGCATCTCTTATACTTTCATTACAGTATTCATCTGACGATACTGCTCGGAAATTACAATCTTTACTTAACTGTTTCAGTATCTGGAAGTACTGATCTAAAGATTCGCCCATTTCTTGTTTCCTAGTAGCAAGTATATGTCTAGCAAAAACTTCATTTTTAGGCTTTACATACAATGCCTGTAAAATTTCTATAGCAGCATCGTAGGAACTACAATCAGCTATGTGCTCATATACAAATGGGGAGACATAGTTTGTCAAAAGATCAAGCTTACCTAATTCTTTCAAATCGCAGCAAGAATTCATGTAATTGGAAAATGTCTTGTAATGTAGTAATGTTTTGTGAATTAAAGCCTTGCAAACGAAGGGTTATTTTCATTTCAATTTAATTCGCAAAACATTCTCATAATTCAGAATGGACAAGTTATTACGCCCAGAAAGGTTTGATGCTGATCCGAGTTCCAGCAATGCTTCTAAACAATGGCTACACTGGCACAAAACATTACTATCCTTACATGAAAGACTATCTTTTCATTGTTCTACATAACAGTTAACAGATATGAATGACAAGGAGAAATAAGTTTCACCACACAGACAAACCATTTACGCCATTTATGAAACAACAACTTTAGCATGGTACGTTAACTACTCCTGCAAACTTGAAATCGGGGGGAAAAAAAACTATAAATAAATTTTCCGTAAAAACATTTAAGGCCATAATCACTTATTTCTACTAATATTGCGGTAGTTACATTTTAAAACTAAAGGAGTGCAGACAAAACAAAAGTTTCTCAGTTAATTTTAAAAATATTTTTTTCGCAGTGTTAACTAATTTGTTACGGCAAAAAGTTTCATGATTTTAAATTAGTTGCTTAATGGACATTTCCTTGGTTATATTATTATTATTATTATTATTATTATTATTACTATTATTCGGGACGTGTCATTATTCGGGACGTGTTTGTGGGGTGCAGATGCGTTTTTGTAGGCTCTTCTCTTTACATTGATTTAAGTGATTAAACTTTAGTTAATCGCTTAAAAACCGTAACTAGAACTTTGGTATATGCCCCCGAGTTCTGATAAATGTGAAATATGCGGTAAACCGTTGTATGGTAAGCAGAAACGTATTTATTGTGAGGCCAGCTGTGGTGTGCGTGTGCATGCAACATGTGTTAAACCTCAAGATACAACGACTGAAGCCACCTACCTGTGCAACAACTGTGAACAACGGGATACGACAGACACCACCATGTTTTCGCCTAAAAAAAAACAGCGAACCGATTTCACTGGTTCTAACAGATGGTTCTTCCAAAGAGATCCTTTCAGCATTATCGTCCCTTGGTGATAATGTCAAAAAGATGTTTGCTTCCCTGAGCGATAAAATTGACTCA